>JACXIT010000133.1:3772476-3853906 GCA_014737525.1 Bombus difficillimus | reverse complement strand
AGAAAAATGGAAGAATGGTGGAAGCTCGGAAAACGGCGGAAAATGGAATAATGGCGGAAGCTCAGAAAGCGGCAAAAATTGGAAGAACGGTGGAAGCTCGGAAAATGGCGAGAATTGGAAGAACAGTGGAAACTCGGAAAGCGGCAAAAATTGGAAGAACGGCGGAAGCTCGGAAAGCGGCAAAAATTGGAAGAACGGCGGAAGCTCGGAAAGCGGCAAAAATTGGAAGAACGGTGGAAGCTCGGAAAGCGGCAAAAATTGGAAGAACGGCGGAAGCTCGGAAAATGGCGAGAATTGGAAGAACGGTGGAAGCTCGGAAAACGGCAAAAATTGGAAGAACGGCGGAAGCTCTGAAAGCGGCAAAAATTGGAAGAATGGCGGAAGCTCGGAAAGCGACAAAAATTGGAAGAACGGTGAAAGCTCGGGGAGCAACGAGAGCTGGAAAAGCAGTGAAAGCGAAAAGAACGGCGAAAGCTCAAAGGACAGCGAAACCTGGAAGAGCAGCGAAAACAACGACGGCAGCTGGAAGAGCAGTGGAGAATCAGGTAGGATTAATAAATTATCAAACAAATATACAGAAATTTACTACATTATAAAATTTAGAGAAATTGGCGAAATTAAAGCCCTATGAATTATTTACTCTTGTTCAGTGCGGAAGTTGCCAGGTTAAGGTATATTTGTCAAATCTTTAAAATCGATTTTCTCGAAAACGAAGCCTCGCATAGAGAAATGTTATAGTAAATTTTTCTCTTATTTTTTCACGTAGAATTATTCCGTATACGAATATAGATCTGTAAATTCTAGAAACACATAAAACAAAAAGATTTCTTTAATCCATAAATTAATAAATTTATTTTACAGAAAAGTGGAAAGATGGTAAAGTAGTGGCGGAAGGCAGCATTAGTATAAACTGGGAAGATATCGTAGAGCAGGTTAGCAACATTGCTACATCCTTAGAGGAGGGTGGTAACCTCGAGTCTGTATTGAAAGTAAAGAAAGGAGAAAAGAAAATTTCAAGTTTGGAAGAAATCAAGGAAAAAATGCAAGTATTACTGAAATGGATGCAAGAAGGCAAAGATACTAGCAGCCTATTAGATTTGAAAAAGGGTAGCAAGGATATTGCGTCTTTGGAAGAAATCAAAGAAAAGATGCTTTTGATCGTTAAGTTGGTGAATGAAGGAAAAGACACAAGTGGTCTTTTAGATTTAGAAGCGAGTGGCAAAGTAATTCTAGAATTGCAAAGCACCATAGAAGAGGTTCTCGTAAAGTCAGAAAAGATAACCAAAGTATCTGAATCTCTTTCCGGTTTACTAAAAAGCAAATCTGTCTCGGACATAAAACCGCTTCAAGCAGTAATTCCTTTAGCCCTTGAATTGCAAAAGTCAGACATTAACCTTAGTATCTTAAACAAGTGGTCCGCCACTAGCGTAAGTAGTATAGACATAGAACGCGTCACGAAAACGGTTCCAGTACTCCTTCGATCCATGAAAGAAGGCGTAGATATTCAGAGCCTTTTGAGTGCGGAAGGTGCAAAGAAACTTGGCATTAGTGCTTCGGACTTGCAGGCTGTTCAAGGAGCTCTCGGCTTGGTTGGAAAGATAAGTTCAGGTGGTGCGTTGAACCTGAAAAGCTTGTCGAACTTGAAAGGTGGCGCTAGTGTGTTAGGTGCAGGAAAGATCGGAGGATTAATTCCTTTACCGAAACTTTAAGAGATAAACTGATAAAGGCAGATCTTGGAAGATTTTTTTTGGAAGTTGAATAGTCCGCAAAAAATTATTTCTGATTATTATTATTTAGCCTAAAATATTAAATAAAATGGAGAAATATATGAGAAATAAGGTTGAAATATATAAATAACAAGTTTTAATTTATATGTAATGTGTTGGGAAGAAATTTCTCTAATAATAAGTTGAATTTATAATTTATCGATATATTGTAAACACGGAACTTGTATTTGTTCAAAGAAAGTTCTAATATAATACAGAAGAATTAAGCATCAGCAGTATATTTATTTCTATATAATAGTATCCCTACGCCCCTATAATATTTCCGCGATACTAAGTACATTATACATTCATCACATAATTTTGATGCTACATAGTAAAGGAATCGTACTAAGTATTCACAGATCCATACAAGGGGTCGATCAATGAATTTAGATCTAGTTACTACGGTATGACAAAGTCGAAGATTATAGTATTAATTTGACGAAAATTTAAATTCGACGAATACTTTTTATTTTTCGATAATTTTTTTAAGCTTAAAAACGGTACGAATTCAGTTTTCATCAATTTTTCTATTTCAATACTCTGCTAAAATGCACTTTTTCTTCTTTGTGGACGAATAGTTTAATTAAAAAACCTGAACTTTATTTTAAAATTCATTTGTAACCTGCATTATACGGTACTATTACGATATGTTCATCATCTGCATTGAAAACTACCCGTAAAACTTTGCGATAAATAATTATAAAATTAACGAATGTTTGATTGATAGATCAGTTTTTTTGAAAAATACGTGATATTTCTATAATATAAATTTGAGGGAAATTTAGAGACATAACTCAAAACGGAGGCCACATTCGAACATCGCGATGCATTTTTAACAATAAACGATGGTTCAGCAAGCAAACAAAAGATAAGGGAATGCTCGAATGAGAAATAGTTTTCCAAAAGATTGTATTTATGTATGTAAATAAATCGAATATGTGTATGTAATTAAATTTGTTACGCGCGAGTCTTAATTTTGGAAACACTTACATTTTACGTAGATGTGGTTCAGGCTTGGATATTATTTAAAAAAAAAAATAATCAATATGTCGAATACCTCCTACATTCTCGACGATTTCGATGCCCTTGAAATACGTTGTCAAGATCATCAATTTTTACAACTTTTATCTGTACATATAATGGATGCTCGATGCTAATTTTTGTAAATAATCATCTCAAGAACGATTATTTAAATAACACGTTATCTTATTTGACTCGTAATTATTTTTAAATAATTATGCATTAGTGCATTATATTTCTAAATTATTTTATTACTTCGCCGGTATAAACGATTAGTTTGCAAGAACGTGACCTTCGTCTTATTACATAAGACAAAGTTACTGTTCTAAAATTATCTTAAAAAATCAAAGTAATAAATTATCTGAATATTTTTGTTTCAAATAAAGTGTATCCGCATCTGCTACTGTTTTGAAAAATATTCAACCTTGTTACTAATTTTACAGATCGATAAAAGAGATTGGTGTTCCAAATTTCCGGCATGCTTTCCATCAATATTACGTAAATTGAATTTTTTAGCGATTAATAACAATTGATAAATTCTATCGAAATTTTTGCCACGAGAATGTTCTATCCCTATTTTTGTTGGTTTTACACATATTCTATTAATTTATAGATACTTAGAGAATATAACATGAAATGAACGGATTATTGTTTCGCTATAATCACGTTGAGCATTGTTGAACTCACTGAATAATCTCACTCTTAAAATTTGCAATGGAAATTCTCTTTTAACTTGCCTTCATATTTAACGATATTAACGATACATGTCATTCACGGTAATTAAAATGTTTCAAATTATAACAAAGCCACATAGTATTATTCAGAGAGCTTTCAGAACACGTCTTTAGAACATACCTAACAAAATATGTTTGCTTCATTATCGTGATTCTTTCGCGTGACATTCCTTACTTATATCATTTTGAAGTTTTCAAAAGCAGTTTCTATAAAATCCTCTACACCTTGCGTCTAGTTCGTAACTCTTATTAGCATGAAACGAGACTTTAATTATTCAGCTCCCTTTACACACAAACTGTTCAACCGTTATGTTAATATATTTTCAGAAACTATTCACGTAATTCGAAGAAATGAAAATTGTTACATGGACTTTAATAATCATTATAGAATCAAATTTGTAATGGTTTGCAGAAAATATATTTAGAATCTTCTCAAGAATACGATTGTTTTGTTGAAAAGATATATCAGACGTCGATATCCCGCTTTGTGACTTGACGATCTCATATCTATTATTGAGGTGAAGTCAATAGATACGTCTTCGGAAGGAGAAAAAGATCAACAGTATTCTGAAAGGATAGAGAGCATAATTTAAATCGTGGGCCATTTCTTCAATAAAAAAAATATTAGAGTCGTATCAAATTCCAAGAAATTTAATCGATCCTTTGATACAGTAATTTTGTATTTTTTGAGATAATATGTATTTCGACAACTGTGTTTAAGAAATGTTGACAATTTCGTAATTACGTGAATAATGGAACATTAAATAGAATTTATATTAAAGCCACTGTGTATAATCAGTTAAAGAAGAAATAAATAAAACAATAGGCGGATATTCTGTGAAAAAAGGAAGCTGGAAATTCCTTTCTGTTATATACTGAAGATTGGATTATTATGTACTGAAGACAAATATTAAGTTCAATGTCATTAACTAATCACGTTCGTCAAATTTTATTTTATTAATACGTTTACGTAATCTTATTTTTCACGCAGTTTCTGTTAACTCTTTGTCTTTATTTCACCTATTTTCCTATATTTCTCGTAGCAGAAAATATGCAATAAGTAACTTAGTTTTATATTGTTTCTATCATACAAAAGTGACTCGAGAGAATCAATTAAAATTCTACCCATCACAAGTCTCCTGACTTAGAAACTAGGTTATACTCCAGGGAACGTGGCTAATTTAATCCAGAATATCAGTGAAAGGAGCGAGTCGAGGCTGAAAACAATTTTGAATTATTAACGCCGTGGATACGACTTCGTTTCTGCTTCCATTGACGCGAATACTTGTAAGAGTGTTAGCCATATCACCATCAAACCGTGCACGACGTCGGATTTGAATTGGTAAATCTTGGAAGGCATAGATTTCAGAATATATTCGCTCAGGGCCAAGAATTTCATAGATAATGTATTCCACAAAAAAAGTCAAACGTTTATCTTCATCGCGTGCCAATCTCTCGAAGGATCAAATAATTTTGCACGAATAAAACTTCGAATTTCAACGTGTTGCATCTTTTACTCAGCTTTTCTCAATCTTTCGCTCTTTACCAATAATTGAAATTCAGTTAAATTAATTTAAAGAAATATACCCTGAATACATTAATTTAAATTAAAAATTACATTATATACTTTATTAAGTTTTACTTTAAATCACAAACATTACTAGAATGCACAGAAAACAACAGAAAATCTCGAAAAAATGTTTTTTATTAAATAAAATCTTACTATATTGCTAACAATGTGCTAATTAGCACCTAATTCCATACAAGTAGAAAATGATTTACTATATTTAAATTATATATCATTTTCTAATATATTACAAAATTATTATTAGTTTACATATAAACGTTTCATAAACGTAATATTCTACTGGATAAACCATCGTTTTATAACATATGTAACATTACCTGCATACAGAACAGCTACGAATTAAACCGGAATCAATCTTAATACTTGAATATAGAGGTTCGATGTACCAACGGTAAAGCTTGCCAGTTTGCCACCTTTGTCATCGATTCTGGTATTCTCTTTGGCGACGCTTTATTCGCCAAAGCATTGATACCTCTGACAATTTTGCTTGATATCACGAACATTATGATACTCCTAACCAGATCTTTGGGTTCTGTTCTGGGATGAATAATTTTCAATAGGACATCATTAAAGAGACAAACGTCAATTTTCTAATGTTGCTCCGTCGAGCAACGTTACTTGCTTCGTCGAGTTGACGTTGTATTATACTATTACCATTTTCCTGCGTATGATTGTGAAATTTCATATTATATAAATTTTTATACCATTTCGTACGTTTAAAAAACTTAACAGACAATATCTTCATATAAAACTATTATTATATTATACAAAACTGCTACTATTATAACAATTTATAGACAAAAGTTTTCTAACTTTTTATGGTAATGAATAATCAATACCTCAAATTTTTTAACTTTCGCAAGACTTTAATGCGCTCAATTCTTTGCTTTCTTTCATTTTATAAAGATCAAGCGATAATGTTCTTTCGTGAAATTTTGCGAAGTTTCGTAAAGATTGAAATAAACGATAGTTGAACTATACTAGTACAGATGAATAGGATAGGTGAACCGAGATCGACTTCAGTGATACGTAAAACTAACATTGTCTTGTTGCAAAACGTATCTTTTATTGATAAATTCTGAATGTTTCTTTTTCATCGTTGTATTTGAGTTGTTCGTGTCAAATATTAGGAGTAGTACTCGTCCAGATTAAAATTCTGTTATATAAATAGTAGTTCTATTACACTACATGTAATTTGTCTTATATTATCATTTAAGAAATATTTTTTTATTTGACTTTTTACAGTTGCACCAATTACTATAATAAGTTATCGGTTAAAAATATCAAATATTGCTTTTATCGAGGATTCCAATAATTGATATTACGATTTTCTCAAAATATTTCTTAAAATTTATTTCTTATAAAATTGATTAAATATGTTTATTTATTTATTTACATAAAATTTACAGTTTTCTTAGAAATAATCAATTGATCGTAAATAGACAGAAATCTGAATGATGATAAAGGAACGTTATTTCTCAAAGTCAATCCACATTAATATCACGTGTCTGATCCTTATAATCGCCCGCTTGAAACACAATTTACACGTAAATGAATTTATGCAAAAACCGAAGCAGGTTCTTAAAGCAGAAATTCCAGTAATGTAAAAGTAGATTGAACGGGCAGTCAGTATTCTCTGTAATGTTTTAAATGCTAATTGTAGCCTTTTGCAAAATCTACGTCCACATCTTTGTGTCCACATTTTGTCCACAAAACGTGTAACATTTTAATTTATGCTTTAAAGCTTCAAAGAAATTCAAGTAATAAAATCTGGTCTCTCGAGACTTTTGAATTAAATTATTAGATTTTAACATGTACAAAGTTATTACATAAATTGGCTATTTAGTAAAACTCTCCTTTGATCTTTAAAAGAAGCTTTAAGTGTAGCTTCAACGTGAATGAAGTATAAAATATGTGTGGCTAATTAAGAAGCAATTTTAATATAATAATTAGAAAACTACGAAACTTAAATAAATAAATTTACTTGATGCATCAATTCTTTGAAAATTTCGCGCATTACGAGGATTTTAAAGATTTAAATTTTTCCTACTCGTTTCAATATTATTTTATATTTTATCTCGTTTAATAACTGTTCATTAATTGATACTGCGAAAGATCTTGTAAAACAGGAAATCGAAATTAATACAATTTAAATGAACTCATGAGACCAATTTGATACAGAAATATCAAACTGTGGCGTGGCAAATTCAAAACAAAAGTATTCCTCCATTCTCGATGTAGAATTTTTCTTTTTTTTTCATTTGTAGCCAAGTAAACGTATTTATGTATTATATTTAAATTGTTAGGAAAAGCAACGAGATGACGGTATGATATGGTTAAGCATAGTGAATTTCAATTACATCGTATTTCAACGATTCTTTAGCAGGCTGATCTGCAGTCAATGTACAGCACTTCAAGAAATTACATTTATTACAAGTGGAATATTATTCAGTTAAATTTTTCCCAATTTTTCAAAATAATTTATCCCAAAGAATCTTTCAGAATCTAAATTCTCGACATCGCGTAAAACAGTTCTTAGTACTTCGAATTGCTAATTGCTTGACTGACGGAATTTTCTATCCTGTTTCCGAATCTTCGTCCACCAGCGACCAACTTCTTCGCTTCCATTCACAGTTTAATTATAATTTAGCTCGACTCATTGTCGGTCGAGTCAGTCACTCATCAACGCTTAGAGTTTAGCATCAACAACGAATCAGGTACAGTTTAACAATTAGTCAGATCAATCAAGATACAAGTGATATATTTTGACTTATATATCTTATACAAGACATATTGTGATTGTAAGGGCAAGTTCAGGACAGTTAACTCTTTCTCTCTTTTAATCTAATAAAAACTATAAACCAGTATCCATATAAATCAGTTCCAATTATTCTTTCTCGTGCTAATGGATGGACCTTCGGCAAGATTAGACGGCACCAAACGCAATATTCCAATACACTGAATGAATAAGCATTCGGGTATTAAACACGAATAGTATTCTTAAAAGGGTGAAAACATCGAGGAAATATAAAAACTTTATCAGTAACCTTCGAAGTAAACCTCTAAATATAACGTTCAGATTTGTACACGTGGCAAATAATAGTCCTCGTGCATACCGTGTAAACCATTAGCATTATTCGACGTTCCTAATAGATCGTACAGAAGCTCGTAGATTCGTTCACGTGGCTCATCGGAACGCTATCTCTATCATTTGAACCAAATTAAACTGGTTCTTTCTTATAACAAACAACTTTGTCAATCAAACCGTTTTCTGTTTGAACAAAGGAGCTTTTGCCAGCGAAGTATACAAAGCTTCTGCATCAGCTTCTGCATGTTTATAGAACTCTTTACATTGTGACGTAAGGCACTGTGAGTTTTAATACATTTTCGTCGATAGGTCGATAGGACGTTTTGAAAAATTATTCAAATTCCAGTAGAAAAGCGGTTCAATGATGAACCTGAAAAATATTACAGCGAACGTGATAAAATTTTTTAGCCGAGGAGTATAATATTCTACGTGAGATGCTTGATTATCAGTATGGGATGGAACGAAGATCATTTTCTTATATGACATGCCTTTTTATATCGATGTAGATATGTATCATGAATAAGTAATGCTTCGTAGATATTCGTAAATGACGTTATTCGACTAATAATATAACTAAGAGTTACTCCATTAATTTCATTTTTACTAAAGAATAAGTTTTTATATTAATTTTACTTTTTTCGTGTCTTACTTATAAATAAGAATTTATCATCATTAGGTTAATTATGATTAGTAAAAGTAATTTTTTAACAACTGGTTTCCAAACTTTTTGAAGTCAAACACGAGAAATGACATCAACTAATTTAAAATCATATTTGAAATTCCGAAATATATATATAGTTACCGAAAGATCCGAAAACCTTATAGAGGAATTTGTCAAATTATCAAAAGGCTAAAATAATGACAATCGAAAAAATTATCAGACTTGATTTTTTTTACACTCGTAACATCTCTTTGTATTCTTTTTGTTCGCTAACAAATGGAACGAGCCCCTGAAACTCCTCGACAAGACCAATTGTCTTATTCGAACCATTCAGAGTTCCTTTTTCCTTTCCGGATCGAACAAATGAGAAATCGCATGTAGGAAACAAGCAGAAATCCAGTGTCTAGTTTATTCCATTTGAATGTTAACCCTGACCGTAACATCTCTAGAACGGTCATCCTAAGAATAACGACCGCGCTGATCTTCTGCCCGAGTCTTTTCGAAAGTGGAATCTCGCGTGATCAAATCTGTAGCCAGAGTCGTGTTCATAAGCTATTCAGTGTTTCGCTCAATATTCATCAATATCTCGCTCATAATAATGACTTGACGTTGGCACACGATGTACAATATGTTCAACCGGTTGTCTGACCGCGAAAATATCATAGGACGTCACGCAGACTCACATCATTTAACGCTTATCTATTCTACTTGCTATTTATTACTCGTACTTATTTTTTCACGTAAAATCATTTTCTTGCAAGAAATCCGGGATAGTTCATAGACAGTTACCAGTTATGGCACTAATATAATAAGCGGACTGCGGATTTTTATATATTTTTATATTTATATGAACATAACTGGAGAAATAGAACCTAAATACAAATTTGTCATCTATCAAATACTACTAATCTACCAATATTATATAAATATTTTCTATGAAAAGCAATTTAGAATATAGAACTACATTTAATAACAATATTTTGTTCAGTTCAAAGAATATTTGTTTTTTAAATCGACAGTTTATCGATCGTCACACTTTGTTATATTACAACGAATACGTGTTCTTATTACTGGAAAAAAATTGTTCTCGTCGTACGAAACACCCTTCGTCTGATCGTTTTGTATCAGTTGAAATGACGTATCTTTTGTCATTTCTTTTAATACTTTGTAACAAGTCGTACAAGTTCCCAAATCCCCTTGAAATCGTGTAGAGCGTCCGAGATCGGTATCATTTACAGTAAAATGGTAAAACGTGTTTTTTAAAAAGCGCATAATCGTAATCAAAACATGTTAAATAAACCGTGTGGCAATTAATAACACGCGTTTAAAACGCGAATAAACCGTGTAAAAAAATGACCGTATAAAAATGAATTGCGTAGAAAGGTACCGTGTAAAAAGAGTTACAAGTGCATTCTGCTTTAAATATTTATATATTTTTGCATATTGTACGCACTGTGTGCAGTTTTGTACCTTCAAATTTTCCATCGATACGTAAAAATCCGCCGTTTAATAATAACTAAAATAGTTAAACGATAAGCGATCTTAAGAAGAAAAAATAATGAACTAACGAAAAGCGTTGCAAAATGTAATATTCGATTTGTACAAAAGCCAGGGAACCGAATAAAAGATATAAGATAGCAGTGAAATTTTAACCGATCCGTGCCAATTTATATAATTTTATAGAAAAATCCAAATTACATGCATTTAAAAATTAACTATTCTCGGCATGTCACAATCGGTCGAATAAATATTATCGCGAGAAAATATATATGGAATATCGTGTTTACGATAGGGGTGCGCAGTAAGGGTGCGCGTTTTCTAGCCGCCGTTTGGTCCTTTGTGCAAAGTTCGCAGTCTGCCTGCGGCCGCGCTTGATGAAACTTTATTTCGTATCACCCTTACCTTAGAAAAAACAATTTTCTCCACGTATTTCGGATATTATTCTTCGGTGGTCCAACAAGCTGTCGATATATTTTTCTTTTCTATCTTCTCTTCCTTTTTTCCTTTTCTCATGTAGTTGGTAGATGTCGGCGTGAAATTAATCAGTGATATAAGATGGAACGGACAGGACTGGCGCGATGATCGAGAATCGATGACAACCGTTACGCAAGATATAAATGGAAAATTGTCTCGAACAATGCGTGGGTGAATTCTAATTGCAAATCGTTGATTGCTTATTAATATGAAGCAGTTAAGGGGAGGTGATGATCGTACCTCGACGACGCTTAAATGGATGGTGTTAAGGCAGGAAATGTATCCGAAACGTTTAGACTGTGATTCGCAAGTAACTGTGACGAATGAATATTTATCGAGTAATAAAATTAATCGAATTAATATTAGATCGTTGTTAATGTGAGTTTTGAACGCTCAAGTTGTTTGTGTAAATGAGAATAATATAAAATAGAAGCTCTAATAAATGGAAAATTATTGAAATTCTTCGATACTAGTCCGAAAAATGGACTTTAAAACGATGATTTCGAAAGTTTTGTAAAATAGTGCTATACGTTGTCTTACTTGCAAAGATAAAAAGAAATGGTGATAAAAACGAAAACTTATATGGAAGAATGAGGAACTGATGCATGGTGGAAATTGATCGACAGTTTTTTAAAGACTTTTTACGTGACACTATGAAACTTTAACCGGAAGACGAGGAAATGACAAGCGACAGATCGATTAGGAAATAACATGCTTGTGGACAGGGGTCGTGTAAGTTCATCGTCGTAGCAAGGTAGGATAACTCGACAACTTTTTCCCGATCTCGTCGTCTCTCCTGGAAACTTTTACTGTCCTTTGCGTTGAGATGCACGAACCGCGTCAGATTGCAGAGATAGATTCAGTGTACGAAATTTTGCTCGAGTAACACTGAATCAAACCATCTGGTAATAAAATCACCAACTTCAAAGAATAATCATACGAGATATTACATTTTCGTTATTTTCAATTCTAATATTAATTTTATTAATCTATTCGCGAAACAGATATTGACCATTACACATGTATATAGAAAAATATCAAATTATATATGTATATATAAAAATATGATATTTCTTTTTTTTAATATTAATTTGATTTATTTACAGTCTTCAATTTATTCACAATATAATGATAATTAAGTCGCAAGTACAGAAGAATTTACTAAGAAATATTCAAATTTACGAAAATTGTATTCTTTCTAACAAAATAAGGACATCCTACGCTAAATTATCAAGTGCTGATAATTTTGATAATAAAATGGATTTTCTAACATCATTTCGTATAAATTCATCGTCGGTATTTATCTCGTATTTGTCAGTTCTTCCATTAAATGAACGTAATCAAGATTAAATCGTATTACTCGAAGAAGTGCTGCGAACCATGGTGCAATTTTATATTAAAATTGAATTAAGTAAAGGCACAGTGTCATAATTATCGCACATAAGATAGAACCACGCTGTCGCAGTCGTGCTCATTTAGATACATCGAGCACGCATTCATGCCCTCAAGAAGATTTAACAATCTCGCGAACCATTATTTATCTACATTTCTTTTTTAACCTGCGTGTATGTAAATACCTTAGGAATAAATCTAAATGTCGATGCATCAACATATTCTTTATATTAGAATTTTATGAAAATAATTGTATCAAATAATGGAATCGCGTATTTTATATTTAATGAAATATTTAATATTACGAGAAATTCAAATATTAAAGCTACATAGAAATCCAATTTATGGATATGTAAATGTAAATTACGTTGGAACTTTATAAAGTTCGAAACAGGAAATTCGGAATTCAGAATACGCGACGAAAGGGTCGTTACTATTAACTATAAACTTCTGGAATCTCTCCATTTGAAGAAAAAGAGATATAAAATTTATTTTCGTTTCTTCTGAAAAGAATTAAATGATACAACATTCGTATAAAAATTATAATGAAACGCCGGGAAATATTTTCCAAGAGAAACTTCGCTTATTGCAGAAGACGTAAAAATATTTTTCACGTGCCACGAATAACGAAATATTCCTTCCTATTCCAACAGAGATACATTTATGTTGAAATAATTATTTTATATAAAAATGATTCGTACCGATCCACTTAACTTTTTTATCTTCAAATTCATATAATCTTCATCCTCAAAAGGGATCTGGCTTCGTCATTTTTCAAACTCGGTCCGGATCATCTGAAAAGTCCACTTCGTTACCGATTACTCATTCCGGAACTAATCGCTTTATAAATCGAACATGGAAGTGGCTAAATGGAAAAAAATGAAGGTACGCCCAAAGAACAAAAAATAGAATTATACGAGAGAAATCTACAAAAGTGGCGACAGCTAATTCTCCTTTTTCATACTTTCCTCCATTCTTTTATCGTACACAATCGCAGTGATCGTATTCTAAAAATTTTCCGTACTGAAAATGGCACAAAAGGGAAGCTCGTAACTGTTTTATTGGCGTGCATTTAACGAACAATTCGCAAGATCGTTGTTTCAGCTCGGAAGATCGGTTAACGATATCGAGACTGTAAGATTCTTAGCATTATCGTTGAAATCATTTTCTTTATGATATTCGTAAAACCGAATTATTTTTTTCTGCCTGTGAATTGAACGACAACTGGATAGATTTTATACGAATACTAGAGGAAATTTTACGCTTTCAATGTTTTCTTATCGCGTTGCAACATAGATCACGATTTATTCTTGGATACTCAAGTTCACGCGTATAGAAGTTAAATATATAACTAAATCAACCTTCAAGGAGAACTGTATACTTTTGATTTTTGACTTATGGAATCGACTGAATTTCATTTTTTACATTTTCGTCCTTACATTTGATTGACTTTCTAATGGTTGATAAAAGTAAGTTTGAAAATGATAAATTTCGTAACAATATAATTTGATTTCTATGTAAAGATATTTGGCTTGAGGAATCTTGTAGAAGATGAAAATGGATTAAACCTGCGACATAAATACATCGTTATGATGAACAAAACGTAAACAAGATATACATATACACAGGAATTAATACGATCAATTATTTCTTACTTAAAGTGTAAAATTAGTTAAATTTAAAGATAGATAGATAGATAAGTTTCAAGATAAGTTAAATTAAAATTTAAGATTTAAGATATTCTTTTGTCAGGAAACAAGCCAACTACACGCATCGTAGACATAGACAAAATTTTTATGGCTCTGAAGAAACAGTTCAGTGTAACTAAAATTGTAAAATCTAAATGGAAGATGTAGTGACAAACACTAAGCTATTCCTTAAAATTCCCTTTCGTAATAATTTAGTATGATAAACAAAATGTTGTAGCATGAAACAAAACAGTAACATAAGGCAAGTGAAAAAAGTTGCAAATAGCGTTGCATAAACGCAATGTTGAACCGTCATAATACTCAGGAAGAAAAAGATGAAGAGGAAGAAAATGATCGAATGAAATTCCTTATTTATATAAAACAACAACCAAAAAACGAACGATACGTCCAGTTTAATCGTATTCAAGTCATTTTTATATTTCATCCGCAATGAAACATTCAACAGAAGTTAAATCTCTTTCGCCATTAAATCCAACCTTACGGATTACTTGAGATAAATGTTTCTGAAACGAAGATAAGACTTATTCTATTATTATAAAAGCGTCCTCGAGATAATACGTGACATTTAACAGTTGCTACGTTAGTAGGTAAGAATAATATTATGATAGAAAATAAATGAACGCATATGGGATTCATATATTTACGGTACAAATTTGCTTTTTAATATTTTAGTGATGGTGACAAATATTTTGTATTAGGTTGTCCGAAAAGTTTCTTTCGTTTTATAAGAAAATAATAGACGCACAATGTTTTTTGTTTTATATTAGTTTATTGAATTATGCAGGGACATAATAATAGAAATAAAATAGAAATGGATCATACCTAATTCAATAAAAAAATATAAAACAGAAATTGTTGTTCATCTATTATCACCTTATGAAACGAAAGAAACTTTTCGGACAACCTAATAATTCTCTTTCATTGAGAAGGAAGAAACGCCACTATCACGGAAGATAATTCGCAAATGATTAGCAAACCTTAATCTTATCTGAAATCATTTTTAGCCAAGTCCTGTGTTCGCAGCTGTAAACGACACTCAGCTATAAGACTCAAAATAAAATGAAATTGTACATTAATCTTTCTATAGACTGTTCTCTCTCTCTCTCTCTCTCTCTCTCACTTTCTCTTTTTTCTTCATTATAAAATCAGTCAATCTTTAGAAAACACCCAAGTAATTTCGTGGTTCTTTGTGTTCACGTATTGCCGAGATATCCGGTTTTCTCGATCGTGAATACGTAAGGCAAGCCGAGACCATAAACATTGATTAGCCGTGATAAAACGAAGAATTAGGCGTACGTTTCTGGTAATGTAAAGAGAAATAATAATTTTTTCGCAAGATTGCTCGTTAATTATTGATCGTAACAAATCACGTAATAAAAGTGTCTTAAATGCGTTTATTTTATGAGGCGGAAATGAATTCTGTAAAATTGTAGGTTCTTGTAGAAGACAAGAATGAGATGAACGCTAAAATTTAGTGGAATATTTGCCGACTATTTCTAAAGAGAAATTTTTTCCTTGAAATCGTACGCGAAGACGATGAGTATTAAAATGGAAGAAAAAAATGTTTGGGAAGTTGAATATCTCAGTTTTAAATGCGAATGGGGAAAAATTTGCAAAAAATAATGAAAATTTATTTTTGGCTAACTAATTTCGAAAAGTCAAGCTACACGTATACGTGTGTATTGTGACAAAAAAGCACGCGAATTTTATGCGAAAATTTTGTAAGAGAATTAAGAATAAAAATTTCGCGAACACGCATCCGATAGAAACATAAAATTCCATTTTAGCTGACATTTTCTAAGGACGTTCTACTTTTGTAAACAAATTTTTTCTCTGCTTGTGTCGTGATAGACGAACTTTTTTTAAGCATTTCATTTTATTTCTTTTTTCTTTTAATTAGGTCTTCATATACTACGTTTCAAATTACGTTCTCCTTGCTGATAACAAAAAGTACGATTAAAATTATTTTTTAAATTAATATAAGAGGAAAAGGAAGATTCAAAATTCTACATATACAGGTATGCAAAATATATAACTTCGATGTTTTCGTTCTTAAATAAAATATCAAAAAATCTTTAGTAAATAAAATATTTATACGCTTAAAGAAGTCATTATCCTTTTTGAAATGATGAAACATTTCAGAAATCAGAGTCGATACATTTATTTAACACTTGAAAAGACAAAAAACTAGAATCGCGTATTTTGACAAATGTAACTTAAACAGTTATTTTCACTGTAATTGTGTTAAAATTCCTGCACGGAATATCGCGTGCTAGAACATGAAATATCTACGGTGATTGCTTTGTACATACGTATATAACGAATGTGTACACCAGTCCTGATCGATTGATTTAAATCGCGTGTGTTTATTTTGGACTTACTTTGATAAGTGGCGTACGGACACGCGTATGTTCGCCATATACCAAGTAATCAACGATGTTTCTAAAAAATAATACGTTTTCAAGGTGGAGCTTTGAATATCTCTGATCGTTACAATCGTTGATCAATAAATTAGTATCGAAAAGAAAATAATTAAAAATTTTGTAAATAATTAAAATGGTTTCGTAAGAATATTAAATCATGCAATTGATTCTTTTTTAGATGTATATAATAAAAATAATACAGCGTGTGTGTAAAGAGTTTTAGTTTAGAATTTAATGATATGAGAAGGGAGAAATTACGTGAATTCAGTTCACTGAATTCTATGCGAGGTTTCAAAATACACATATGGAACATTTCTCTATCAACGTAGGAGGTATAATTATATAATTAAAATAATATCTTCAGTATTTAAGTTACGACACATGCATATCTGAAGCATACTTGTACTCAACTTCTGCACACTCAACTTTCCTATACTAGATTTAACAAGGTAATTCACGTGCAAACAAAATAAAAATCCACTAGAAGGATGTATTATAAAACCAAGAAAAAGTATAAAAAATGAATCGTGGATTTATTAGGAAAATATCTTTCTTCGAAACCCTTTAAATCAACTCCAGCACATACTACACATCTTCCAATTTATATTTCTCAAGCTTCGTCTCTCGAGCTCTGAAAAAAAGGAATTAACGCTCTCTATCATCCTCTATCCTCATCAACACGCCATTCTCCTCAAACCACACGCTGTTATATATGGTCGTATATAGAATCGTATATATGGTCAGACAAGTAATCTATATATCTCAAGATCCATCCCTCAAATTCTGAAAAAGATCAATTCTCTCCATCATAGTCTCTCCATTACATCCTATTACATACCACACTACTCTCATACCTCATAAGGTTCAACACACTCATTACGCAGGTCACGAATCCGAGTCAGAATCCTCAAAGAAATACAAACGTGCGCTGCTATAGCTAGTATATATAGCGATAATTTACTGATTTTTCTTCTCTTTTTTTTCCGTATTGACGCGTGAAACGAAAGATTGCTCTTTTTCTCAAACGTTTCAAAGAGAGTTTGTATTTGAGTATTCCAGAATATTTGATAGTACACAATAATTTAGAGTCCTCTTGCACGACTGGATCAATATCGTTAGTGAAGTACAATTCACAAACTACAAATTATTAATATCAATTCAGATGCTGATAACAGAATGTTATCATAAAGTCCACAATTTCATGGCTTAATTAAGTGCAATATTTTTGCGATATAATTACAGATATGCTCGCAACAGCTGTGTGACACGATGAATATTTTGCTGAAATTAAAGATGCTAGGGCGTTCTTTTGTTTTCTTGGAAAAGAACATGAATAACACTTGTTTTTATTATCAGCGTTTGAAATGCCTTTCTTCTGTAAAAATTTCATAATAAAACGAAGAAAATTTTACAAGTAATAATATTATAGTTATAAATTATAGCGCAGAGGAACCTTGATATGTAATGAAACTTGGATCCACAGCAATCGAGTTTCGCGCACATCCATCTATTTGATATAAAAAATGGTCTATGGCCTACAATTTACCACTCGTCAATTCACTTACTTTATTAATTGGTAAATTATTATGCGAGAAAACCTATCTTTGAAACTTGGTTGGCAGCAAACGCGTTTCGTACACACATACACGTACACACGCACATCTATTGGCAAAGAAACGTGCGTGTTACCAAGGCAGTGTACTTACTAGTCAGAACGCCCGTGATAGATCGAGGATGTTGCATATTCATCTAGATAAGACGGTTCCTCATGATCTTCGAGCTGTGTGTACGCTCTTCGAAGATATTTACTATCACCAAGGTAGCTCAGATTGCGTCAAGAATAATGTTACACTATGAGAAGCATTAGCAAATATCGATCGTTTATCCTGGTTAGCCATCCCCGGTGTAATTTAGCGGCACGCGATATCTCGAGTGTTATGGTTACGCGTTAATGCCTGTCACGTTGCCGAGGTTTATGCAGTAGGTGCACGGATAATGCGGCGTGTAAAATTCACAAACTACCTGAACACGCGTGGAATCGATCACGTGTTGCGTTCAGCACTGTCCCTGAACTTAGGGCGGGTTCCATTAATTTGCACATTAACTAAAAGCAGCAAGAAGTCACTCGAAGTACCGCTATGAAAATCATAGTGGTGCAAGTCGGCAAATTCGGAGAATTTGAATTTAGTCACGTACTTCAGACCTCATAAGTATCGTCCCTTTAGTTTCATAATTAATTAAGTGTTAACTTTATTCTTTACCGCGATACGTTTCCTTAACTTCAAAAAATACATTTTTGTAACGATAAACACAGAACGCTGTTTCACGAACTATAATGCTAGACTGATTTACATATTACATATACTATGATTCTCGGACCTATATTTTTCATAAAAAGCAATAGTTATTAAACAAAAAGAGACTTAATATTATATAAATTTAATAGACGGTTATAAATAGAATATTAGTTTGAAAATTGTCTCTACGAATCATGTCAAGCGTTGGATAAAGCTACAGCAATGCATATCTTTTCTTAATGCTTTAATTTATGATTATGCTATATCGTTTCCACCTACTATAAGTATGGCGAGGATCATTTCATCTCACACGATGATTCTGAGTAAAATCCTAACGGGAAGTGAAGCAAAGAACGGCATCGTAGCTTGTATTGAAATTGTTTATTACATGAACATAGGATGTGAATGAACGAACGTAGGATGAAGAGACTTACCGTAATAGAATGAAAAGCTCCGAGGTGCCGTCGCTAGTATGAAAGAAGCTGCGTTCTTTCTTAGATTTGAAAGCGTCTATATGAAAGTAGCGTGGTTGCGCGTAGTGTATCCATTAAAGACTACTTCTTTACTTTCTGTCGTTCATTGTTAAAGATACTGTGTTTTATGCAAAGTATAATGATCGGAGAAAATTTGGAAAAACTAGGGAAACAATGTAGAACTTAGATGTGACGCGAAGGTGATGTGACAAATGACACTTCGTGATGCAAAATCAGTATACAATTATTTTTCATCCGCGATAAAATTTAGTTATCAGTGTTATAAAGTGTAAAATATTGTGTCCAGCGTTTGAAAAGTACATTAATCTCCCGTTTCAGCTCGTCGATATATTGTGAGACGTTTAAAACCTAAAAATTCTATCTCAGATACTGAACAGACAAGTAATCGATCTGGCTAGAAACTCGGTACATTTTATAATCTAATAATTTTTAAATGAAATAGAATGAAAAATTGTATTTTATGAATTAAATGTGAAATACACAGGCGATTGTACACTTTTGTAAAAAAAAAAAAAAAAAGAGTAATTACTGAAATATTTTACATTTATAATTTGAAGCAAATAATCTATAAAATGTTACGTGTAATTATATGTATGTGATACGTAATATATCATATTATCAGTTTTTAAAATGTATCTACGTAATGTATGACGTAATGATGCTAAAACATATTACATCCATAGAACTTTCCTTGTGTGTACACCAAAAGAGGATTACATCTTGCTTTTCATTATTAATAATTCCCATCGTTAAGGATACTTGCAACTTTCGTCGTAGATTAAATTCGTACAAAGTTATGTAGGTAAATAGCTTCTGTAAATTCTGGTCTACGTTGCATTATGTTTAAGTAGATCTAGCCATTCGTTAATAAACTAGTTAGACAAGTGTTTTCTGCTCTGGGAGATCTTATTTATTTAATTCACTTGTATTAAAAATTATTTGAAAAATATTACATTATTTTGTACCTTTTTACAGCGGAAGAAAATTGAAGGTTCGTTTAATTTCGTTTCAGAATTCTGGAAATTCTGCAGTCTGTCTGTCATTAAACGTCATTGTGAAATTACTCATCGAAAATGTCACACTATCACATATCATAACACGCCGGCTTTGAAACGTCGGACGAAGCTATTGCCGATAGTTACATATCACTCAGTCGCAGAATTTCAGTACGCCTAAACGAAGTAAAATTATTTCGAAACTTCCCTTGCCGTTTCTACCTATAAATTTCGTTGCAAGTAAATTAACTAAAATTCTCATTAAAAATACTTTGTCGTCTCTATGTATAAATTTCTGCGAACGAATAAAGATCATGTTAAAATAAAATCGTGTGACCGAGTGAAATGAAAATCTTGTCAAAATTTGTTTAATCGTCTCTGATTGCAAATTTCGACTGAATAAAGTGGAATTGTTAACATTGTTAAAAATAACCTTTCCATCTCTAACTGCGAATTTCGATACAAGTTGAAGCAAAACTCTTGTTGAAAAATATCTTGCCATTCCTAACTACTACATACGCTTAGGCAGATAATATATGCACGCTAGTAACCATTATTTTCTCTTTATTCTACTTCGGAATTCAGAAGTTGTAGTTCGGAGTCGGATTTACCTTAGATTTTGGTAGAAGCGGTAAGTTCGAGAAGTACAAGTGGAAATCACTCGCTAAAGCAGACTGACCAAGACGGGACTTTGGAAACTTCCGGGCACTGAATAGCGGGAAGCGTCTAATCGGCAGACGAGGAAAGTTGAAGCAACTTTATATGACAATGTGAAATTTATATGGAGCACATTTATATGATAGTATGAAATTTATATGGAGCGAATCTATGTGACAGTGTATTTTCAATGTATTCTAGTTTCGCGATGGTACAAATAATCGCGCACGTTTTACAATCGTTCCGAAACAAAATATTGATTCTTACGCTTATCCTACAACTATAGTGATCCTGTATCATACCCACGCTTTAGAGTGATCTACGATGTTCCTACATCTTCCTACTCGTATTTAAGGTGGAAGTTGCAATAAGTATAGGCACGAGCTAGGAATATCACCCGATAAATAAAATAATACGATGATTCGACGTTCGTCGCATCAACCAAATATCCCCGCCGAAATCGATCCGAATCAAGACACACACAACGTCTTAGTCCATCGCAACACCTAAGAGTTTATGGCGAGAGACGTAGACCGAGAACTTGCCCCTGTATCGGATGTTAGATCTCAACAGTGTTCGGTTTCATCGCAAACATTCAATTACGAGCTCGTACCGTTTTCCTGAAAATCAAGCAACAAATGTTGATACTTTTTCCGATAAAATTTATACGCTCCAGGACGTGGCCAGAAAGTACGAACGATCGACAACGTATTCGTATCGTAAAATCGTTACAGACCAACCGATAATAACCTGCTATATATATGGGACGAGACTTCAGATGCTGGACGATTCTGTAACATTCTACTTCACACATATATTAAGGATAGAGAAGACAGTAAGAGCCAATTCACACCCTTCAGTACGTGACTAGAGGATGGAACGAACGGCTGCCTGAGTTCCTCTCACAAAATGGTTACGGAGGAGCCAGTGGTATCACGTCGCTTGTGCGGAACAGTATCCTAGATACCGGAACCACTCGGTAAAATCCAAACGCAATTTACGATCAACGGTGTTCTACTAAAATAACCGCAACTTAATTTTAAACTTCTAATGTTATGCGAAACTTTTATCTAACGAAATTTTACGGTACGATAGACCGAAATTATACAAAAACTGATAGCTACCACGAGCAAAGAAGCTATAAGAATATCGCTCGTTAATGTCGCATCGTGTCTTGTCTAAGATTTTGAACAGTTCTTCGCTTTAATTTTACCTTGACTACTATGCTGTTCACTGTGCGCCATAGATATTCGCACGGCGCATGCGAAGATATCGTCTTGGCAGTGCCACGGTTTGTGCTTGTGACTCCTCGGTTCGTGGCGCGTACACAGCAAGGAGACGGAAGGCGTTTCAACTTCCGTACCACATCGATTGTAACTTCCCGTCTATGCACCGTATTTCCCCTGGCGGATTCTTGAACTAGTGCTCCTATCGAGATCGCTTCTAGCGTGTTCGCGTCAGGCTCGCATCGAACTCCTCGAAACGATTAGCTAACCGCATCCTTCGCGTTACGTCCTCGATTCTTCTGAAGGATCACGCGAATTATCATCGTGGCGAAGCAGCCGTCGTGAGTACGACGCATTAACGATCGATGGATCTTTACCTGTAACTGGTACGGTTACACGCTCTTGAGAAAAAAGACAAAAACGTAAATCAAAAATGTGAAATTACTCGGATCGCAGTTACGAAATCGACGGAGTTATCGTACGATTTCTGAATCTACGATAAGAGAAACAATTTACGCAAAACTATTTTTTACTTTTATACTTGGAAATAGAACGATACATAAATTTAGCATTCATTGTGATTTTTAAGAACCTCAAATATTTAAAACAAACTAAAAATACTATAATTGCAACATTAAATGGAAGAGTATAATAAAAAGTTAAATTTGCAATTTCCTAATCACTGATATGTAATTTGTTATAATCTCTAACATTATTCCGTTTGTTTCGTTTCATAATTAATTCTACCATTTATCTTAATATATTCCAGCTGCTTGTAAAACTTATGATAATGTGTAAGCTAATAAACATTCCATTCTGACCAATATACTAATGAAACCGATACATGCATAGTTGTTGATTTCTCTAGTTCAGGAATCCTTTGAACTGCGTCTCGTTGAATGGTAAAAGCACGGCGCTTAATGCACAAAGCATTCTTGTTCCGAGCCGAGACTTCCGAGCCAAAGATATAGAAACAAAGTACCTGGTCGACTTCCCGCTAACGTTGGTCCATAGCTGCCAAAAGTATCGGAAAGTTACCAGTTCGCCCGAGTTTCGAAGAGAATGTCTAAAAACGACGAGCAAGAAATACGCTTCAACGTGGAGAATGCGGAAATTTTTCAAGATCGTGTCAGCGAGACATGGACTCGTCCGCGAAGCTTCTCTTTTTTGGAAGAATATTTTAGCGATCGTTGTAAAAAAAAAGAATCGAGTTTAAAATAATGTCGAGTACAAAATGCTGAAAAATTCACGTTTAACGCGAAGATAAATCGTCTTCGTTCTCATGCCATAGTTTCGGCCAAGGATTTGAAGATTAAATATATCGCAACAGTTTGTTGCTGGCGTTCCATAAAATAAAAAGGGAAGAGAGGTTAAGTTAAAGCTTACATTTTCTTGATACATTTATAATGCCTGTTCATTCGTGCTAACGTTGTTCCAGTAAAATGCAGCTTGTTGAGCACTCGCGTACGGTTTACAGATTAAAGTTGAGTATTTCGAATGAACGTTTTATCATTGAAGTTACAAGAAAACGAGTAAACGATTTCAAATATACAAAAATAAAATTTCATTAGTTAGTAGTAGTTTGGTTAAATAGAGCTTTAATATCTTTTCGACTTGCCTTTAATGAATAAACACACAAAATTTAATAACATACTGTAAACTTGTAATAATCTCAGGATTATAATAATATTTATTCGATCATTAGCTAATGTCGAATACAAAAGCACAATGAACAAAGAAAGGCTATGAAACATTTTTGTGTAAATCTATTTATTTTTCCTTTATATACTTCTTCGCAATTTCTTAAATAAAACCATTTATCCTAATTCACCAATAATAGCGATATTTATCGAAAGAACTAAACGAACCAGTGTTACTAATGTTACTAATGTTACCAAATTTACTAATGTACTAGAAATCAATAGAAAGAGCCAGCAGCATGGAAAGAAAACTTTACACGTGTCGAAAAACGACGAATCCCTTCTTCCTGGCTGGAAATGCAGGAAAACTGTGGAAATTATGTGAGGCGATATTTTGTCCGACATATGGGGAATGAAAAGGACAAAAGTGTTGGGAAGAAAAGCCCCTGCCTGCGTCTCATTAACTATGTAGATCTGTTGGCTGTTTAAACTACCATGGATTTCAGTATCGCTCCATAGAAACGGCACAAAAATATCCGAATTTCGTAGCACGTGGGATTAAAACGTCGAGGGTGGTTAGCAGAGCTGTCACTGTCGCCCAGATATACGTGTACCGTTATTCGAATTCAGCTTTTCTTTAGCTACTTCATTGTACAATACTTTCCATGAATAGAAAACACGACATACATATCAAAGCATTATCCCTTTTATTCCATTTGACGATACGTGTACCTTAAAAAATGATTAATACATTCTCTGCTATTGTATCGTTATCCTTCGCATTTTATTAATTGCTAATATAAAAGAAACATAATTTGTCTGTTATCTTTGTGACATCGTAACATTTTATTATCTATATTTATTATAGACATTTTAATCTCTTACCATAAAGATCTTTGTTTCACATAGAAATTTTTTGCAACATTCCGATTACCGTTTTGTTTCTCTGCTTTCTGACCTTTTTATCGAAACGCATAAATTCTGGAATAAAATAATTACGGCAGCAACATTACTTCCAATTAGAATTAACTCGATAATAACAGCTAAACGATAAATGTATTTATTTTCGGTACAGCTGGATTTAAATATTAATTTATTATGCCTTTGTTTCTCGAAAACATCAGAACAGAATCTACTTCCGTTATTAACAATTAATAAAATAATATTTTCCTGTCAAAAATTTGCAATTCGATCCTGGAAGAATAATTTTTAAATAGAGAAGAAAATTTTTAAATAATTGAAAACTGAAAATTATCTAACAATTTGATGTCTCTCTTCTCTCACTAATTTCATGTTTCTCACGGTAAACAGGTCGGAAAATTACATTTCATTGGAATTTCAGAAATCCAAGAACGGCGAACTGGTAAAATACAATAAGTAGATGTAAATCCACTCGACGATTTAATACGACCACACTGGTATACGTACCATTTTCTCGACCGGACTAATAGGCGCTAGTTCCGGATGAAAATTGAATTTATGTGGAAAGTTCCACCGCAACGAATGTAATTCGCGCACCTCGAGTCACCTTAACCGATCGTTTCCACTGGAATTCAATAACACGCTACCCCGGATCGATATACATGAACAAAAAGGAGAAATAGTCTGTATAAAAATTTAAAAAATTCTTTACTGACACGATCGATTTTACGAAGAATAATTGATTTACGAACGTGCAACCTAATTCTTATATCCATTTAAATAAGTTTAAAGGTAATAATAATAATTTTTAAGAAAGAAAGAAATGAGATGGTGCAATGAAAAAAATGATACAAAAATGATACTTGTTCGAAAAGTGAATGGTTATGATAATGTGCTTGTTAAAATAATTATGTAACCGAGCAGATATCGAAATATTAAAAAGTTTACAATATTTAAAAAGGAACAAGAAAAAGAGCAAAGGATGAACAAGAATGTATCTAATAGAAACGCAAAAATATAATTTCAGTAAGAAAGACACTTTAATCGTACGGTTTCTCTGCATTAATTTTAAAACGTCATTTGACTGGAAAACGTTGCAGGTAGAAAGAACTTTTGTCCCACTTCATCTCATTTTTAGTTTCATTTAATGGAATGTCATGTCAGACGACAGATAATTCCTCTGAAACAATAGAATAAATCTACTTGGGCACAATCTGAGAAAGAATTTGAATCACTTGTGGTAACTAGAACGACTTTGTCTAAAATTGGAACAACGTTATAGACACAGTGGAGATTAATTTTTCTTATCTAAAGTAGTATAATTATTCACATACTTATAAAAATTAATATTATTTCTTGCCTTTTATATTAATAAAAATCGTTCGAATTATTCTTATATAATTCTCGGACATGGTCTGGTAAAATAATTACGCAATAATTATTTAATATGAAAGATTAGTAACTAATAAAAATGAGTTAATAAAAATTGTTTGAAAATTTTCCAAAAGCGTAATTAAATTGTAAAGAAATTATACTTAAACGTAAAAAGATTCCCCTCGCATTTTCATACATGTCATGGAAAAGTGCAACTTGATAACATCTAAGTGAAACAATCAACCTTATAGTTGAGTTAAGTGTACACTTTTATAACGCAGTAGGAAATTGGCGAGGTAGTTTCTTTGAACGAGATCGGTTTTCAAATTGCGAACATGCAATCCTCGAGAATTTGCGTTTCAAATACCAGTGAAAAAGGGATCGTTCTATATCCATAGTGGAAAAGTTACAAAAGTATTCCCGTAACTACGAACATGTTGAGTTAGATTAGTCGAAACTGGAATTAAACTCTCACTTAACATTATTTCCGGCGGACGATGAAATTGTAATTTTGATCCGATAGCGAGCAAGTTCGAATTTGCGGTATCCGTATCGGCCTATGATAAATCCCATTGAAACGTTCTACCATTTTCAAAGAGGGATTAATAAAGTTTGCGAGGATATTTCTTGACGGCGGAAACTTCTCTTTCTTCGTATAAATACGATCTTTCTTTCACCTTAGGAAATTACATTCATTTGATATTTCCTATATAAAATGAAAGATATATCGCTCTAGTTGATTATATTTATTTCTATATTGTAGAAAATTACGAATATGTTAAGTAGCTGCATCCTTTTTTGTTTTTCTGTAATATCAAAAGTTATAATTGACGAGTACTCGTGACAAATAAAAAGTAGCGAGCAGTGTAAAACTTTCCTTTTGTACAACTTACGCTACACATTCGTACGATTAACAAGGGAATATAAGAGGCAAACTTTATCAAGAAAGCACACATTTTATTGGAATATTATACGTAATGCGAAGTAGAAATATCGCTTCCCCGCGAGTTTAGTAACAGCTTATGAATTCTTTTTCTTCCTAACAACTTTTTCGTACAACATTTCTATCATCGAAGGATAATGAGCTTACATGTAACTATGCCAGACAACCACTGCCTGGATTTCGTTGCTTTCAATGTTTCGCAGGAATTACATAGGATTAAATAACAAAATTCTTAGTAGTATTTATTTATAAATTAATACTGCGCGCAATAAATTAATGAAATTAATACAAACACAACAAATTAATTAAATTAATACAAACACAATAAATTAATAAGAAATCGATTATATTATAAGATAACAAGGGTAAAGTATCCATCGTTGCTATGTTGTTACCAAATATTTTCAATAATAATGATAAAATGACAGAAAGATGTTCCTATTATTGGACATTTACAATTATGCCAATTATTACGACGAATATCGCTAAATGAACCTTCAGCTTGCCATTCACGTTATTCGGCTAAAAATCTTTGACGCAAAGCTATTATTGAAATGTCTAAACGCAAACAGATGATTCAAACGTCTATCAGGAAATCGATATGACTGCTCCATCGAAATGTACTTTCGCGTTCGACATACTGTAGATGTGTATCATTGGAACTCTTTCCATTGATTTATCAAAGTGTATTTTACCGTTGAACTATGTATGTATCTACGGAAAAATATCTTATATGACGTTCTCGCATGACTTATTTTTGACGAAATAAGTATTGTTTCAGACTCTCGTTTGTTCTTCTTTCTGAGAGAACGAAAAGAATACTGAATATAGAGATATTTAAATTTCTATTCATTTTTAGCGTGGAAATAAAAAGATTCGATAGATTTCATTTGTCCGCTGCATCTGGAAACGAAGCTTTATCTATATTTAAATTCTGGTTTATTATTATTGAAAATTTATGATTGGTATAAAAATAATCCACGTTAAATTCGCTATTTCGAAATTTTCTTCTCGCGAAAAGTAAGAGAAATCTTTTTACTGAATTTCGTGAAACAATATTAAAGACTTACAGATTATCGAAAATCCTGAAAATGGAAAAGAAAGTTTCGAGAGGAATGCGTTTAAAGTTTGCAGATTCAGCTTTCATTTCAAAGATTTTATTCACTTTATCAAGAAACTTTGCATGTACACTTGCAATTTTAATTATAACTTCATTAGTTTTCGGAATTTTCTGATGAAACCTATCGAGAATATTCTTCATACTACAGAGATTACATTATATAATACTATAGAATACTTTCTATATTATAATCTTATACTATATATAATTAAATAAATAAATCAATAAAAAACATCAACTTTTCAGACTTCATAAAAAGACTAAGTAGAATCTATTACGTATCTATTACAGTAGAAATATCGCTGCAAAAATACCAAATAAATGGAGAGTAAAAAGAAATTCGTATAATTTAAACTGATGCAACTATATATTATACAAATTCAGCGCAAATGCAATTAAAACGATAAAAGATGGTCCCATCGGATGAATCTCGATGGAATATGTTCGTCGGTACAGTACGAATGATGATACTTTCCAACTCATCGGTTGTACAAATGTTTGCTAAATAAGTTTCCATGAATGCTAATCGAAGCTGCCTCGTCCCGACGAAATAAAAATCGACTGCGTGAAATTATATCAAGCAGAAGGTAAATTGACAAACTGGAGAAGTTTAAACGAATTTTTTCCACAATGACAGTACAATGAAGAAAAATCTATGATCGTTTCGGAGGATCGTGTGAAAGAAATCAGAGGGAAAATAAAGAAAATTTAGCGAAACGTTGCTTTCGTCTTATCAGCTTGTCGTTGTAGACAAGTTTTAAGCTTAGACAGTGATGGATTCGAAGGAGGTCGATTCAAGATTTGTTCACAGATCTGTCTTTTCCACGCTATGATATTTCTTGCGATATAAGGAAGGAAAAATTCGATCTTTTTACACGCTAATACCTGTGTTTCGATGATAAACGATATATCGCGTGTATCGAGATCAGAAATATCTGCTGGATTTTCCAATTCAAGTAATTCGGGTCAAATGTTAATATTTAGTGATTTATTGTGTACATACAAGTAACAACAAGTATCTTTTACATACAAGGAACATACGTTACGTAACTATAGCGATTGCATGCAACTCACAAACGATAATTGATTTTTTATCTAGGCATAAGAAGATGCGATAAATTTTTCGAGAATATATCAAATATTTATAATATTTATATAAGTGTGTACATATAGATGATAATAATATACGAGTAACATTAATAATAAAAAGAAGTTTGCAATAATAAATATAATTTATAGAGAATTAATAATTTATGAGAAAAATACAACTACTTTATTTAGATTCTTAAAATTTGCACATGTAAGAAAAAGGATGCTAGATCCTGATTTTAAGCTATCGAACAGAATATTTTCAATCTTAACCATAAGTACAGAAATGGACGAGTCAAGAATTCAGAAAATTGCTGATACATATATTGGAAATAGTGTTGGGTCGACCGGAAAGTTCGTTCCGATTTCCATTTCCATTCGATATACATTTACTGAATTATATATGAACCATTTTGTTCCACAACCATTCTCCGTCCTTCGCGCAACTTAAATATTCCATTCCTCCAGAATCTTTTCCTCCGGAAGGATTTTTGACAAAAAACTTTTCAATACGATCTTTCGTGTCGACCAAATTCCTTAAAAATCGGAACGAACTTTCCAGACAACCCAATATATGCGAAATTTCACAGTAATTAAAGCGAGTGTCATAATGAAATTTAAAGAAAATGTACAGGTGTAATATTTTTATATAATATCGTTTATCGGATAATATCATTTCTTTATTCATTGTTACGAAACGATACTGGAAAATATATGGAGTTATAAGTAAAAATTGCTTGTTTAAGATGTAAATTTATATAACGTACGGGATGGAAAAATAAAGTAAAAAATTTAAAAGTTATTTTGCAAGCCAAATTTTGTCGGTTTTCACGGAGAATGAACTTTCACGTAGGAATAAAAACACCAGCGCGAGTGACGCGGTTATAATAAATTCGATTGACGTGTAAAAATATTGAAAAATCCTAGAATAAATCAAAAAGCCATAATAATCCAATGTCAAAAATTAATTTGATCGAACGAATTCATAATGCTGACTTTAAAGCGTTTCATCCATAATATTACATTGATTCAGGATTGTAACGTTCAGAATATTTCAGAATGTTATAAAAGAAAGCGACTATTCTTATCGGTTTTAACTTGAATGTAAATCATCGTGTAGATCGTTAGACGATTCCCTCGTGTGATAAAACGATAGAAGAAAAATTCTCAGGAGAAAGTGGTAATTGACTCCCCAGTCAATTTATCTGAACATAGCGTGGGTATGTATTCAAGGTTAAGAATCAACAAATGCTCAATATTTGCAAACTACATACATTTTAACAAAAAGTATACCGTCAACAAGACAGATTGAAATTGAAATGGCCCTACTTCCTAGTATCGTATATCTTCGGTGTATGTACGTAGAACATTTGACCTTTGATCCTTGACGCCTCGAGATACATGCATCTAACACGTTCATCGTTATCTACTACCATCTTTATAGAGCGATATTTTATCCTAAAATTGCGACGATGAACACGTAACGTTCATCGATTCATTCGTAACAAGCTCATGAAACTTAGGGGCAATTTTACATTTTGTCATATACAGATTGCTCATTGTAACAATTATCACCGCGCTACGGACGTTTAAAATGATAAACGTTTGATCAAATTTAATTCTCATTTAATAAAACATTTCATTTCGATATAAATAAATTTCACTTTAAATTTAATTGACAATTGATATCGTGATAGTTGTATCATGAATTCTATAATGCCAAGGGAAAAAGTAAGTAAGCAAGTAAGTAAGTAATTCATTGCACCATCTGTATTAATTATATTTCAATGTTTTCGAATATAATGCATCGATCCCAAGACGAAATATAATGGTAAAATAAGATAACAAGAAACAGATATGTGTGACGATATAAAAGAGGTAGAACTGCGAACAATAAGTAGAAAGACAAACGAATAAGAGAGTAATAAATAATGAACGAGTCTATGGAAGTAATAGAAATCGAATATGTGTAGAATTTCGAATAAATCGAGTGTCAACATAAGGAATGTATTATATCTTTATACTTTTACATTTTTAGGTGGTGATTTACCATATTCAATCGTTCCGGTGTAAAACAAATCAAGCAGTTCCTGAGAATACCTTTGGTACGTGGTACAGCACAAAAACGTAAATATCGCATGAAAATATGCCATCGTTTCCATTTCCGGATCTCTGAGGAAGAGAATCCTCTGACCTATCGGATATAGCCATCGATAAGCTCGATCCAACTATCTAGGGCATTGACTAATTTTTGCTTCGTTAATTTTTCATACCTATTCTTTTTAACTTACCCTCTTTAACGAGAAATGGAAATTTCGATTTTACGTGAAGCACCTTCAACACCTTGCTTTATCTTCTTTTTAACAAATACTCAAGTAAACAATTAATTATCGTTATCTGCAACAGCGTATATTTTTTAAAACATTCAAACCTTGACTTAATTCAAGGTATAAATATTCAAAGCTTGACTCGATATTACAAGATAAATGGTTAACCAAAGATGGAAATTTAGATTTTGGATAAATGTTGATACGATTGATCGTATTTCTATCTGTGTTTCGACCCATAGATTACTGGCTTATGAAAGATACATACTGACCCAACACCAATAAAACGAAAATTTGCACATCAAACGCAAGATTAACTGGTATTATCTCTTCGCACAGAGCCTGGTATAATTTATAGAGTGGCGAAATGCATCAGGTGAATAATCCGAAACAAGATAACATTTATTCGATAAAATTAACCTTCAGCTGCCATAGTTGATATATCGATCGCGTTACATTCTTCTGTAAATATTTTAACAAATTACTGTCGTATATTATACCGCTCGTTTTAATATAATTTTACGAGTAATTTTAAAAATCGTAAATGATATTAACTGGTTATGTATTGATTCACAGTCCGCGTATGCGATCGATTATGCTAAAATTTCTGAAACGACAGAACTTATTAACAAAAGATATAGTTTTTCACCGAATATGCAAAAACAATGTACTGAATAAACACGAATGTAACTCGTAGAAGATTTAGAAAACGAGGAAAAAGTACGTGTCTGATATTAATACGTACCGAAGGTGTATAATGTGGAAACATAATCTACGATAGGACTGAAAACATGTTAGTTAGAAATAACATTTTGTTAAATTATGTGTATGTAACATGTAAGACGATATGAGATAGTGTCACACACACGGTGACGTTTTTTGCAATATTTATTGCGTTTACGACAAATTTACATACAAATGTGATTATTCAACTTCGTATAGTATACAAAGGGTGTCAGGGAATACTATATCAACTCGACATTTTTAGAGACAAGATACAATCATGACAAATGGATTGGTTTTTTAATCCAAAAAAGAAGAACTTGATAAGTACACGTCTTAGCAAAATATGAAAAAATTCTTACTCTAAATCTATTTTTATATGAAAATCCTAAAAGAAGATATCGGTACGCCCTTGTTGATTTTTTATTTTAATGTCGTTTTATCAAAAGGAATATTTTAATATTCAGACCAAAAACGAATATTTTGCTCTAAAATAACTAAAAACGGAAAAGAGTATAAAGTAAACAATATTTTAATATCTTCAATATTTTAACGAGTTTCGGTATTTTAATTTTAATATCATGACAAGTAATATTTTTTAAATTATGAAGAGAGTGAAAAAATACATGTTTTGCCTCAAAATTAAATAAAAGCATATCTTTGGTAACGAGATTAATTGACAATATACTGAATTTTCAAACTATTGTCCTGTAAGAAAATAGAAAATGTAATTTATTTTCCCCTCGTAGTCTTTATATACGATAGATTATTTAGAAATCTTTATTTCAGAAAATGCAAAGAAAATATATTTATATTTGAATACATGATTAAATACTTCTAAACTAGGAGGTCTCTGTTTTTAACCAAAAATATTTTTCTACAAAATATTAGATCTTAATCCTTAGATGAGACGGGTGCATGTACTTTAAAACTATAATTTTTTATTGTTTTCATTTTTGTAATATCTGAAAATCCAGTTTTCAGCGATAGTCGCATCTAACGAAGGAAAATAAATCTTACGGATCAAACTATACAACTCCAACATTCGTAATACTGATAATCCTTTATTTTTCACTCTTCTATCAATTGATTTTTTCAACTTCGTAGTGACTTTCGGCTTACGCGTTCACGCATGAAGTTTTCCTTTTTCCTTTTCATTTTGGCTTTCAGCGCCTGTCATATTTATAAATAGATGATTCTTCACATTTTTATTCGGAACAAAATGCGTGTCGAGAACTGACAGTTTGACAAATGAGTGTTTTTTATCCAATAAGAATGGGAATAGGAGAAAGGGATGAAAATCACTTCAATTACAGTTGCCTTTGTTCGTAATGTTTCGATTGCAAATCACAGTTCATGAGAAATTATCTGGCGCATCCAGCTTATGTATTCTTTAGACATCTTCATTTATCATAAATACGAATACTTTCTTTTTTATCGTTATTATGAAAGTTGACAAATCTGCACAGAAATAGCAAAAACATGAGTTCTCCGTAAATTTATGTAGCTACAAATTTTTGATAAATGATGTATTTAAATAAATTATTATTATTAAGTAATTACTTTAATTACAATTTATTAATAAATTTAATTATAACTTGATTTAATTAAAAATTTTCATTTCAAAATAAATTAGAATATTATCAATAATGTTTATCCTGAAGCAACATCCATAATGAAATAATCTAATAATTATTATAACTTTACGCGTGCTATTTTCAAACGATAAACAATGCATTTGATATTTTAATTATTCTCTAGCTTTTAACTTTTTTTGCGGATAATACATTCAATGACATTTTGATTATTGGTTGCCTCTTGATCCTCCTTTATAAATTTTATGCAAATTAAAATATATCCACACGGAAAACAATCCATATGATGACTTCGCTATTGTTGTTTTTGTAACCTTTTCAAAATGCAAATCTATAATATTCGTGGTGGTTTTTTAAACAAACAAACGCTGAAATGAATTATCAAATCTCTCTCAATACTTTTTTAAAAATAATAAAAAACGCGGGTACTTTCTATTTTCGAACAATTATAGACGTTTTATAAAGTAAATATTTTTTCAATCTTCGATGGCGTTTTCGGTTCAATGTGATATTTAGACCTTTATTTCTCTCTCTCTCTCTCTTTCTCTCCTTCTCTTTCTGTTCGATTAATTCGAAATACACAGAATTACATGTTTGACTAACGAACAGTTGCAATTCTTTGCAAAATTTTATTTGACGAACGAAATGGGACCGGAGACACGGAACAGATGGTTAAATCTACACGCTACACGCGAATGAAATTCCGGTATTAACGAAGAAGATGAAATTACATTCGAATCGGATTCGTTAATTCGTGATATTTCGTATTTTAATTATTACGATGAATTACTCGTCCACAAAACGAGCGTTGGTTCGAGTTTCGCTCAATTAACTAAAACCTCGGTTGAACAGAAACAGAATTCGACCATTTTTTTCCGCAATGTAATTGAATACCTAATTCACTGGTAAATGAGATTTGCCACTGATAAAGTCTTCTTCGTCGAGTAGAATGCTCCATTGAATTTTTCACGTTTCGATAAAAACGTAAGCAGGCGTGAAAGAGATAAGCTTTCTGATGTTCACGCAACAAATACCTAAAAAGGAAAGCCGATTGGCTTTGACTAGAAAATGGTAAAATAATAGAAAATATTCGTGTTCCATTTACAACCACGGAAGAGCGTGTAGGTTGTTCTGTTCGTCATGGAGAAACAGAAAATAAAGGTACTCTGCCGCCCAATTTAACTAACATTTAAACTTTTGCCCTTTGATATGTCAAACCCTTTGATGTCAAAGCTACGAAAGTACCTACAACATGTAGTGTTATCGGAGTTTTGTTTGTTCGTTTCTCATTTTGTTTCTACTTTAGTCACCATTCGTTGTGGTATTAACAAAATTTTTAATGCGAGATGTTAATGCAATTGCTGAATGCATGATACAGGTCTTTATATTTTTATATCGTATTTGACATAATAATACACAATAGTTTATAAATGAACGTAATTTTTTCAGTAAAAATGGCGATTTTTTTCAAATATATTGCATTTTTTCTCGGATAATAGATACATTCAGAAGAGTATTCGATGAATTCGTTTTCTTTTCCTTAATCCATCGATTGAGATGAAAGAGTAAGAATATTCCTTCTTTCCAGAGAATGATGGATAGATTTTCACCGTGTTTCGAGTCGTGAAAACATCCTTTAAATTTTTTGCTACATTATCTACCAAATAGCAAGAATAACGATCTGTGTCAGCTTCTATAGTAGCAAACAAACGAACGAAATAATTTCCACGTTGCTCTGGCTTGTTCGAAAGTTAACTTTAATTAATCTGCAACGATGAAGTTTCTGATATTTCGTGGAATAGCCTAGTAGAAACTAGACAAATTAACCAAATAGTTTTCCGCGAAAGATATTCGGTAGAAACTGTGCCATTAGTTAGCGTTTCTGTAATATGCCTCGTAAACTAGAAATCCCATCAACCACATTCACATTGGTTTTGTGGTATATCGACTGCAACAACCTCAATACCTTGAGTTACGCCATTTAAATTTCGAAATGCGACGCAGCTAGAAATTTATGTCGTGTGGCAAGTTCTAACTGGTCGCACAGTTTCCTCCCTATCGATATTGGTTTTATCGAGTAAATTGTTGGAAAAGTAGTCGCGTAATTCGTTCATAATATCTGAATAATATTCCAGCGTTTATTCTTGAATTAATTGTCAACTCTTGGTCGAGTTATATATTTTGGGATGATTAAATGTAGAGACGATTATAAACAACGAACGCGATGAAATAAAAGCATCGTAATCGAGAGAATTTGTAATTCGTACGAAAGCAACAGATGTCATACGATACAGATACAAGTTTACTAGATACAATTCAATTTAATTTTCGAATATTTTACTCGGACAAATATCTAAATTGAGTCGAAAATGATGCAAAGGATTAAAGATCACTGTAACGATTGACTATAATATTTGATAACAATACGTAACTAAACTGCGGATGTTTATACACTTATGGGGAATTTGAAGGTACAAAATGCATAGCCATGTAATATATAAAAATATATAACATATACCTAGTACCTGTGGTAATATTTAATAGATGAGAAAATCCTTTACCCTTTTTCCATTTTCTCAATTATATTTATAAAAACGTGATTTTCCATAAATATTCACAGTCTACTCGTTAACGATAAACACATCAGCGTTGTTTATTTCCAACATTGTAGATACGTAATTCGAAAACTTTCGCATCAACGAACAGACAATGATCCTTGGTTCGAATGGAATTATTTATTTAAATCTACCCTGTGCCGAAATCGTTAGCTAACTTGCCGAATAATCTTTTTCCAGGTCGGAATGTTCCACATAAACGGGTCACGATGAATACGGACGTGCAAGTAAATCGTTCGCTAGAGAGACTACAAGACTTGGAGGCGTGGAACGTAACGAATCCGGAGGATTGCAACTATTTCTCCGAATCGCAGAGCATATTTTCAACAAAATGGTTTCGCAGCATTATCTGCTTCCTGTATAGCACCGTTTTTGTGGTCGCGTTAACTGGAAACGGTCTGGTCTGCTACGTAGTACACAGCAGCCCCCGAATGAAAACCGTTACCAACTTCTTCATCGTGAACCTTGCTTTCGGCGATATCCTGATGGCACTCTTCTGCGTACCAACCAGCTCCATCAGCACCCTGATACTACAATATTGGCCATTCGGCCCAGAAGTTTGTCTCATCGTAATTTATTTGCAGGTGCGCTTGATAGTCTTTCTGTCCTTGTACCTAAGGTATGAATCGGTGAGGAAAGATCATAAAATCGTCCTGCGGGATGAATTATTGCGGACGGTGGTATTAAGGTAGAAAAAAAGATCTAACAAAGGAACGAAAGTTTATCTTCTTACGAAAATCGTGTATCTTCGCAACTTTGAATATTTAATGGTATAGCGTACCCGAATTTTCAAGAATAAAACAAAAATAAGAGTGGCGTATTCCTTTCGCTTGTTGAAGCTTAAGAAAAGCTTTATTTCGAGGTTCTAGTTTTTCGATGTCATCTTGAAAACTATGGAAGATGTACAAAAGCTTCGCCGATGAACCTTCCACTTCGTGTTCTGTTCGAAATAAATCCTCACACCGAGAGAATAAATCTTTAGTAAAAAGCGAATGTAAAACATTGAGATATTTCTTATAACATTTTTGAAGAAATAATGCTTTGCTGACGTAAAACTTAGTAATCCACACTGTGGAAGGTTCCTCGAATTTTCAGCTAAATTGATAAATACGAATCAGTGATTCCATCGCAATTGTCATCTAATAACACTGGTCGACAAACTTTGTATAATAATTTACATTTATTATTATCATTATTTACTACTGTTTTAAAAATACAATGATATTAAGAGACATTTCAAGCTTATTACAGAGAAACAATATTCTCCAGTTCAATCATCAAACGATAAACCTTCAGTCGACTGTTAACGAAATGAATATCCCTAATAATGGTACACAATCCTTAAATCTAATTATTCTATATTCAATGATTCATCCTCGCGAATTAATAATATATCTATCATATTAACCACGTTATTTTCACCGTTACATCAAATTAACTGATGCTTTTACGTGAAAAATCGAAATCGACGAACAGCGAAACGATCCGTTGATTTTGATCGAATTAAGCAAAAGCAATTATTCGGTTGTCCAAGTCAGAGCAGCTACACGCGTGAACATGGAAATCCAGTTTCAGTTACGATGTCGACATTAACAAGTGTCGTTACTCGCCATTCGGAGACGCGATGTTCAATCATCGAGAGGAGCAATTTATTAGTCGACAAGCTTCGTGTAACTATGGAGAAATGACCGGATCTGTTCGCATATCAGTTCCGACCTAACCGTTTAATATCGATTTCTCATTAATCACACGTGAATTCCGCGCCGATTTTAATAAACTACTCGCATGAAAAAATTCTTTCGATCGAGAGAACTGGCAGACTATCAACCAATTTACTATATTTTTCCCATTTTCGTTCTTTTTCCTCCCGGAACGTTCTACTGTTCGAATATACTCTTGCGCGAACGTTTTATTATTCAGACAGGTTACTAAATATGTACCAGATCCGTGCACAAGTAGTGGAACACTTACAGAAATCGAGAAAAAAAGAGAAAATTTCGCTAGGAATTTATTCAAAACTCTGGAGTTATTATTCCATTTAGAATCTCGAAATACGAAGAACACGTATGTTTCGTCAGTTATAAATAACACAATGAATATTCTTCTTTCTTCAGGATCGATGAATAAATGTTTCGTTGTTCTTTTGTTCCATGCATTTCTCATAAATCACTTCATGAACTCGATTCAAACCAAACTTCTCTAAATTTCCTTAAAAAATATCGTTGTACGATATTTATAAACGGGGGTGTATACCCATTTTATTGTCAGAGTCCACTTTGTTTGTCAAAAGTTCACTTGAAAATATTGATCTAGGAAGGCTAACGATCGCCTGTTGCTCTTATCTATCACTTGTTTGAACAGAGTTTACTTTCGTGGCTAGTATACTTAAATATTCTAGAAGCTCGATAACACCGTAAAAGCCAATCTGGAAGAAGACATTCGACGAGAGAGAATAAATTTTGTTGTGTGTTCGTAGGATTTTTATTATAAATTTCTGTGCCTTAAGTTCGTACAAATATTGTTTTTACAATCAGGTGGATACAATCTTTAAACAAAAATTTTGGACTTTGATTGAAATGAAATTTTATTTACCTTAGTCGCTTGGTGTTTCCATAATTGTTTACCGTAATCCTTACAAAACTTGTTCAAACAATTTAATTTAAACAATAAATTGAGTATTATAGGAAACCCTAAAAATCCCTTAAAGGAATTCATTACTAAAGAATTTTTAAAAGAATTAAATTACTAAAGAAAACTTCCCGAAAAGAGCTTCTCCGCCAAAATTGAGAATACATAATACATCGGTATTAAATTTTTCTCATCTCTCGTCACGAATTATCCTAACGATGTAATATTTCCAATCTGTATTCTTACACTCTTTAAACTTTTATGAAATTTCACCTCATTATACGACAATATTAAGCCTCCGTGAAAATTATTTCCATAATTCCAATAATGAGTTCCCAAGAAATTTATAAATTAAGAGACTCGATAAACCATAAATAAAATTTAATTAAAGATTAAACCAGTTTCATGAAAAGCTATGTATATGTAATCGACCAACGTACGTTTGTTGGTTTCAATCAACTCGATCGTATTCGATTACGCGTATCATTTCGTATTCAGCTATAATACGCATAAAATCTCATCCGTAATTATAGTTCCCTTCGAATATTAGGATCATTAGGACCAGATCGCCCGACGACCAAAAACCGTGACTATACTCGGCACCCAAGTGCGAATGGGTTCGTATAACCCAATGAATCCGGTGGTCGCGGGCGACTAGTGGACAGTGTGTAACCTTATACTCAACATACTCGAGAATATTCGTGTAACTACATTCAGGTAACACGGGCAGAAATTTCCTTTGCTGAAAATAGAGCCTCGAAACTCGTCTATAACCATTGATTTCGCGAATCAGCGGATCGTAACATCGCTTCGCGGACAAAGCTGCCACTAAATGACAAAGGGATAGCTCGTTAGTAACAAGTTGTTACCTTCTGATAGACCTGTCCTTTCACGCGCTTTCGAAAATCAAACTCGAGATGCACTGAGATCTGTAGCATCGTTACTCCATCCACGTATACAATTTCATTCTGTTCTTTTCCGTGTCTGTGAGAAAAGCTGCTTTTTATTAATCACGTACGATGGGAATATCCATTTGAGATTGATCTTAGTTACTTAGTAACTTACTACATAGTAACTTATGAAAGTAACGTGGAACGTGGAACGATCTTCGACAGAAATTCTTTTTCTCACACTGAAAATACCAAAGTGGCCATAATGACAAATTCGTAGGTTTTAAGTAAGTAAATAATTTTATAAATGTATGTTACAAACGTACGACGAAGGATTGAACTTTGGAGTTTCAAAAAATGTTTGACAAAGTATAGACAAAAACTTGTTTTTTTTTTTTTTTAGTTTATATACCTTTCTTATAGCTTCTATTAAGATAAATAATAATATAAATTTTATCTTCTATCAACATAAATTTTATACTTTAATCGTCGGTGGTTCTAGCGTTAAACTATAGATCGAAGATGTGGAATACAAATAAAACGACAGAAAAAAGATATTTTCGATTAATCTCGAGAAAGAATGTGAAAATTCTCAAATGAGGGTTAACTGTTTTCCTGTTGCACATTTTAGAAATTATGTAGATATTATGTCGATATTTTATCTAAAGAATGTCTTACCTAAAATTTAAATTTCGAAGTAGTAATTGCAAAGAGACGATTCTTTAATACAGAAATATTTATTTTCAGGCGGTATCAGTATTGGTGAGCGCATACACACTTGTTGCGATTAGTATAGATCGCTATATTGCCATTATGTGGCCCCTGAAACCCAGATTGAGCAAACGTCAAGCTCAATTTCTGATTCTAACGGTTTGGATGCTTGCTATGATAATATCTCTTCCTATCGCTATTGTTTCAAAACTATCTCAACCATCGAAGAAATATGAAAGATGCGATCAATACATTTGCGTGGAAGTTTGGCCGTCGATGGAGAACAAGTAATTATCCCCATATTCATCCATATCTATTTACCTATATACTTGAACTATATGGAAATTCATCAATTCCAACGCTAATAATCATTTGGACCCTGAAAACAGACGTCAGGTTAGACACTAATTACGTATCTATGTCAATGACAAAGCTAAATATTTATTAGAAAAATGAAGTTGAGTAATTTGACTGTTGCGAGGACAAAATTAACCTTGAAAGTAAATAACCTAGGTTTACTACGAGTTATGAAAAATATATTTACATAACAGTCAAGGTTAAAGTATCCACCAGAACATTAAAATTGAAGCAGTAAATTATCTCAAAGACATTTAACTATTGGCAAATAATAAGTGAAAAGTTTATCTTAGAAATAAGAGTGTCTTTATTTACCCAACGAAAGAATAAAAGAGAAAGCTAAAAAGAAAAGAAGCGAGATATATGTTTCATTTTAATCGTCATTTTAACAATTCTTTATCGGTGCGAGTGACATTCTTAACTATTGTTTGTTTGTAAATTCGAGAATTATAGAAGCTACTTAAAGATATCTGAACGTGTACTTCATATTTCTCAGCGAAACACATATATTTTGTTTTTTCTTTTTTTTCTGCCTAGTTGGGTATAATATTTTTCAAATATTCATCTCTTAATAACAAGAAATATAAATTTAAATAAATATCCTTAATCTATCGATAATTCACGTAGCACGAAATGTGTTGAATTTAAAGAAACGAGATACCTAGACTCTCTTTTAAATACATCCCTTCGTGTTAATTTTTTCTTTAGAATTCCATATTTTTCCCCTTTAATCGGGTAAACTTTCATCGAAAGTTTCACAACAAGGAGAAAAGAGGGGAGCCGGAAAGAAGAGTAGCTGCTTCAGTTGCTCTTAAAATCTCCTTAGAGAGCCATTAATGTCTAACCAGTCGAATTTATGGAAGCATAATGGCTTCTAATAACATTGTTGAATCGGCTTTTTATTCAAGCGCATGTTTGTGTGCTGCAGGTATTATTACTCAATAGCGTTATTGGTTCTTCAGTACGTGATACCGATAACAGTTCTGGTGTTTACGTACACCAGCATCGCTGTTATGGTATGGGGAAAGAGACCGCCAGGAGAAGCCGAAAATGTCAGAGACCAGAGAATGGCGCGATCAAAAAGGAAGGTAAAGTATTAAAAAAGCATCGCATCGCATTAGATAAGTTTCTCTGTGAAATGACAGGGAGGTTATTGCCTACGACGCTTTCAATTAACATACCTTTTTTCTTCCCTTTTTTTTTTTCTTCCTTTAGAATCTCCTCTCAGAATGTTTGATCGCCTACTTAGACATAAAAAGAAGCACGCAGGGGAAACACGTAGACTAATCCACGTACTCTGACCTCTTCGTGATATTGTGCTTTCATACTTGGCTCGTGCAAATGTTTCAAAGCTTCAAGATAAATAATAATTGCCAAAACAAACAAGAGATATTAGGTAGCACGTGTTCTAGACGAAAGAAAAGATGGTTGTTTCTTTCTTTTTCCATCGAGTAGATTATTTTTGTAAAATTATCTTCCACTAAATAAATTATTATTAGATTTCATAAATGCATCGGAAAAATATTTCTATCCTCTTCGGTTAAAACGTCCGAAGAGTAGATATTTATTCTAAAGTCTTTTATATATAAAGAATACTAACAGTTTTCTATATTTTGATCGTGTCTCGTGCTTTGCAAAAGAATCTTCTTTCTTTTATTCAAATCTATTTTTCCTTATACGTACGATATGACTTGATATATGAAAACTATATATATTCTCATTATGGAAATCGCTCGTCGAGGTAGCAAATAAAGATTGGCCAAGTATAACGAGATTCGTTTGAAAAATTTCGATAGCACAAGGTAGTTTTATCGAACTCGATTTTAATCGAGTCATGAAACAAAGCGAGACTAATTATATTTGCTAATTATATTTGTGAGAAGGTTGCTTTAACAAAATCAGCCAAAGTACAACACGTGCAATTTATCGTGTATATGATGAGACAGTTTTAATTAACATTGATCGCGTAAAGGCAATGAAGTGCTAGCAAAATCACTCTGCATCGAACGACTGTGTCAAATAATTGCTAACAAACAAAAAAAATACATCTAAACAGCGTCATATGATCTGCGTAAAACAACAGTGTATTTTCGATTTTTTGTATGTATGTACTTACTTGAACGTATCGAGATTTTGATATTTCGAGTTGTAAGAAAGGATTACGCACATGTACATTGTTTACATTGTTTGTCTAAGTTAGAACAAACGTTGTGAAATATAATACATATTTAAATTGGAAATTAAAAAATATCGAGTGTGACTCGACATAAGTCGTAGCTGTAAACGAAATTGATGTCGACTCACACTCGACAAAGGAGTCCAAAGGGTTAATTAATTATTCTCTATTATTACGAAACTGATAACTAAAATTTTATTACAAACAGCTCAACTCTCTGCTTGTAGTAAAGTGCGTTTGTATATTAATCTGCAATTAATGCTAGACGATTAACGATATATCGTTGAAACAATCTATGTTTGTCAATAGCTTGGATAATAATTGTTGATTATATGAACTATAACCGTTCTATTGCATAAATTCTTTTAATTGTTCAAATGAAACGATATTACGAGGAAAACAAAGCAATTTGAAAGCATATAATTTCACCGATGTTTACACCGCTGCAATTACCACATAATGTCGCAGTAACAGAGTTCAACGCCATAAAAGTTATACAATACTCGATAATTATCATAATTTTCCATAATCCACTAAACGTAAAGCAAACGAATGACCAAAATATTTGTAATAATATGACACAAGTAAACAAACTCTGCAAAAGTAAAGACTATTCTAAACTCCCAATGATACATAAGATATTTGTAAAATTTGTTTATTTATTTAGAATGGATTAAACAGGAAACGATGGTTGTTTAACGTGAACTAAATACAGTAATGTGTTATAACTAAGATAACTAAATAGTTAATTTACAACTCTCGTCAGCATGGTTCCAACGCTCTCTTTCACGCGGACCATCCTCCTCGACAACACTGACAACACTCTGACTTCTCAACTACTCACCGTTAATTCATCTTTCTCCCTTAAGCATCCCCTTGTTTTTTCTCATAGTCTCACCACGTACGTGTTCCGCAACCGTCCGTGGTCATGGTCACGTAGGCTTTTTTTCTGCGTAACTATTCGACTGAGGGACCAACGACACATTGATGGGCCTGTCGGCACTTAAGATTTCTCGCAACATTGTTTACGGTTCACTCGATATTTCTTAGGCAATCTATCCACGATGCTACATATTTTTTTTTTTTAATATTTAATATTTTTATACAAATACAAATCTTTAGTTTATTACTTTTTTCCCATTTTGTGAATGAATATTCCATGATCGAATCGCACCTTTGTTCCGATTCTACTTAAAAAAAAATGTTATAAGAAATGAATAATTTAAAGGAAGCTACCTTTCCAAAACCATATTTTAAATATTATATGTTTTTAATAACATTTTTAATTCAATATTACACCTACCTATATTGTTATCGTCAATCATTTACTAACATTCAAGTTTGAGACATTAATTCTTACTGATGAAGCACATAGATTCTATTAACCCTTTGCACTTGTCACACGCTCAAGAAGACCAGCCGCTCAGAAACAATAATAGGATAGGCTAGACATCCTGCATACCACAGCCATCGAAACAATAACCGAATAGTAACGGAGTAGGTGCCTCTGAGATGCACAGCCCCTCCAGAGGGATTAAAACCTTAGTATAAAAACCCTCCAAAATAAGCGCTCGCCCCAGTCTGTTAAAACATTTTGACCCAGTCTCTCGTAACACTTTGAATCATTCTGTTGTAACACTGTGAACCGTCACTCTGTTGGATTTGCATAATAAATTCTATTATCATATATAAAGTTCAATTTCTTCACCTTATTCGTGAAACGTTCGAACTGCGACGCGAAGAGATCACAGGCAATCGGTCTGGCGTAGCAGCTACTCCGGATGATTTAGCGTAAACGTGGCGCGTGTCTTACAGCTAGCGTAAATGACTTTATATTGAAATTAACTTACAAAAACATTATATTCTAATAATTTATCTATATTTACCTCTTCGAAAATATGACTTCGTAATATTAATTTCAGTATTTCTTTTGTATGTTAATTTATAAAGCATTTACCAAGATGTATTCTTGAATACAATTGATCTCATTTTTCAACAGTTTAAAATCAAGTTCATCTTCATTTGAGCTAATTTCACTTCCGAAAACCATTTTTTTCAGGGTTTCTAAACTATAATACTTTTGCAATGATCGTCAAATCCGAACTAACGTTGGAGACGTTGTCAGAACTATAGTTTCGGAGGGATACGAGATTAAATATTTTATCTCCATTTTAAAGTCTAACGCTTTACACTTCCTAACGAAGAACACAAAGAACTAAGGAACCAATTTACGAACCAATATTGCGCTCTCGTCAATCGAAGATGTCGAAATCTAGCATAAACAGGGACTGTCGCCTCTTGCTCGCCACTGGAGTTGCAGCACGGAACGCCGTGGTGACTGAGAGTCGCCTCTCGAGTGCAAAGAGTTGAAAACAGAATATGCACCCAACGATGTTGCACACTTATCATTGGGACTCTAAACTGTTTCTAATATGAACATCGTATCGTACGACCATGAAAGAATGACTAAACATAATACAAAATAGAGTGTATCTCTAAAATGACAAATGTTTTCCTTTGCAAAGTGTGTATTGTTATCAATATGCCGAAGACACGAACTTCATGTCGATTCTTTCATATCGGAGAATTAATCGTTGAACTTAGTATAAATTACAAACAACTGCGTAACGACAAAACTTGCAAGCTGATAGTTAGCCTATTTAACAAATTTTCAACATTAGTCAAATACTGCGTAGCGTTCAGTTTGTGAAAGTATAAGGCTTTGGAGTAGGATAAAAGATTAAGGATGTTACCCATGAATTAATATCTTAAGAGCTCTTTAGATACTGGAAAAATATATCGAAAGAAAAATACGATTATATTAAAAACTATTTTCCAGAAAGAACTTTTCTCTTTATATTCATAAGATATTCCATCCGAAGGAAAGAAAATATAACAAGTTTTGTAAGTAATTCTATGACGCAAATTTTCGAAGATAAGAGGCTACTTCTGAGGAAATATTAGCATTTAGACGAATTTTTTTCAGTAATAGTAACAATGCTTCACATTTTCCATGCCTATCGTCTTATCAATAGTCGAATGTGCCTTGAACATAATTAATTCTAGTAGAAGGTTACATTCAGTTTGCATTTCTTTGCATTCGGTAACCAGCTAATCAGTATGCACATTTTCCATCTTCCGCCTGGACTTTGCCCGAACTCTCGATCGAGTCCAACAAGACAAAATCGCTCTGTCTTTCGAACAAAACATATCTCTGATTGTTTCACAGAGAATGTAGAATCCATTTCGAACAACACGCATCTCCGATTGTTCCGGAAAGAGATCAGAATCGCTTTATTACATACCGAGAAGATCAAATTCGTTGATCACCAACGCTTATATTTTATTCAAGAACCACCTCGAGAAACGAGCTTTTCGGGCTTCTGCTTCTTTTCTCGAACGGCCGAGCCACGAGTTTTTCGAAGCTTCGCGACGTAGTTTCTAATTTTCATTTCATAGTTTCGCACATTTTGTACGTTTTTTTATGGATAGTCCATCGTCGTTTCGAGGCTAATCCACCTCTTTGAATCAGCCAGCCAATGTCAATTCTGCGGGTGACAAGCGTAGCGCATCGAGTAAAAGTCACGAACACATGCATACGATAATTCTTATATCAGGTAAGAGTTAATACGAGATAAGTATTTATATTTATACATTTTCAAATATATTTTCCAGATTAATTAACTGCTTATTGGTTTCATAACACACAAATAAAACGTATAACTTTTATTTCAATTAAATCGTCTTATATATGGAAACTTCTTAACTACACTCCTTCGATACCTTGACCGAAAGGACTCTCCGCATTTGTTGTCAAAGTATATACACCCCTCCTAAAAGAAGAGTAATAATTAATTAGAGAATAGAAAGAGACTTCCTTCTCTTCTCCATGATGAAATGATAATTTGAAAGTTTGCACGTTAAAAGTTAAAAATCTGATATTTTGAAAATGCGAGGCTTTAAAAAAGAAATTTAGAAATTTGAACGTTTGATTGAATGTTTACACCAAAATAAAAGAAAATTTAAAAGACTGGAAGTTTGAAGATTTAGGAGTGAAACGTTGGATTAACCTTCTAACCCACTGGCTTAATAGATTAAAAACTGTAGAAAAAATAATCAAGTAACGGATTAAAAATAAATTATAAAAAATGATACTAACGTATTATTTGGCGTAATGTAACCCATTGGCACGAGATCGCTGCTACAGTTCTCTTGACACTTACCAATGAAAGCCTTATGATTTCTAACTGATTCTGAATAGAATATGTAAGACCTCTGGTGATGGCAGAAATCTGTAATGCAATGAATGGGAAGAGTTGAATATTGGCTACGGAAGGAAGAAAAAGAAGCCTTTCGTTTCCTTTTATCTGTATATAAAATATCATTTTCTACTTTCTCTCGATAAATAAACGACCGAGACCATTCTTAACGTAGCCGAGAGATATTGTGTATAATCTTCGTGGGCTTTTCGAGAATATCTGCGGTAATAACATTTGCTGGGACAGAAATTCCGATAACGATCGTTAATTACTCGAAAGATATTAACGAAACTATTATATCGTATGTTTGGCTATTGTTGTATAACCTACATTTATGAAAGAATGAACCAGAAATTTTGTATAAAGATTTGTATAATATTCCTTGAATATTAATCGTTTGATGTTTCGAATGTACAGTATTAAAAAAAACACGTAAAAACACGTAAAAAGCAAGTAAAAAGCACGTAATACAATATATAGTTTTCTGATCATAATGTTTTTTCTTAACTTGTGACTTTGAATTTAAATTCGTTGAATATAGACCCTTTCAAATGTATTTTTCATTTAAACTGCAAACAACTTCGAATTGAAATCTTGTTATCTTCGTAAATCTGATCTTTTTTTCATTCTGATGTGTGAACAATCGATGATCAACGCGTAGAATCTAATAACTAAGCTATAGACGACCACACTCTTTCGCGTATCTTTGCCTCAGGACGTATGCGAGTATTCGCGTATTATACTTGTTATCAAAATTATCATTTTTTAAATAAAATATTTCAGAATAAAAAAATCCAAACCTGCTGCCGATAGAGGTATGGCGAATAAGGAGCAACCTGGTTGTGGCCTGTGACCACCGTTAGGATAGAAATCCACGTGACCACTATGCAAAGTTATTCCGTAAAAGCCCGCGTCAGTGTGGATAATATCTACGAAGTCAGCATCCTCGGAAGTCAATCGATGATTTAAAACGTAGAATAAGGGGCCGGCGGGATCCAAGCCTGTTAACAAAATACAAATGTCTTACACTGTCCTATTAATCTTAAAAGTTATTCTCCTTAGCTTCCTAAACGACACCTGTTATCCTGGTAAGTCTAAAGTCTATGTTTTCTGGAAGAACTCCTGCTATCTGAGCACCCAGTGAATGTCCAATTACATGTAACTTTTTCGAATTCATACCAGAACTCGCTAAAATATTCAAAGCCCCGCCAACAGCTTTTGCGACTACCTCGATCATTGCCACGCCAATTGGATACGGAAGTGCGGCAATTCGTTGATAATCGACTGCAAGAACATTTTCATTCGTGGCCTGTAAATACGCTGCAATAATTTACAAAGTGAGATTAATTTTCCATTGAAACTTATCTTCTACGATATCGCAAAATTTCGAGTCCTAACATACCATTCGTTACAAGAACCACATCGTTGGCATTTATACTCTCTGTATAGCCATGTATGAAGAATACCGTGTTCTTATTTCTTCGTAGATGCTTTCCCATCGTTACCAATTCAGTTTCATTTAATATATTTGCATCGAGATAAGAGCCATCCCTGAAATAAAAAAAATCTTTTGAACTGAAAGTCAAGAAAAATAAACGAACGAACAAAAATACATTAAATTAAATAAATGGATTACGGCAAATGAAGAAACGATTGATTTATATTTAAATAATAGATTGTAATTATAAAATACACAAGTCGGAATTAATTGACTTTGCATGCACATAAATGATTACCTTTTGAATAAACGTACGAAAATTGTACTAACATTGTCATCAGCACCTGTGAACAAACAACAGTCACAAATACGTATTGTTACATTTATGAATAAGAAATTTATAATTTATTCTACAGCTGTTCTTATTTAAAAAAGAAAACATGAAGATATTAACATATGTACTCTTAATAATAAGATGAGAAACGTTTTCAACGATTGGAGATAATATTCTTAAAGTTAATAATACAACGAAAAATTCTCTCCTTATTCCGAATATTGCGCCTCAATTTCTGAATTAAATTAAAATCCTTAGAATACTCGCCTGCTACCAAAATGTTGAGTAAAATGAAGAAAATATAAGAAGAAAGTTTCGTCATCGTGTAGAACGAATCCTTCGATGTTTCTGCTCGCTTATGAAGTTGAAAATTAATTTGAAAAAATTGAAATTATTTTGTTAGTAAGTCATACCATGTACGATCGTGCGTTATATTCTATATGATCACTTGTACAAAACCATCAAAAAATAAAATCTAACAATTTTTTAATCTTCTTTTTATATATTATTGATAGTTAGAGCGTTAAGAAAACCCTTAATGCGGTGGGAGCGGCTTAACACATAGCAGAATTTATATGATATTAAAATAATGCTAATTTCTTTCGATATCAAATATATCGATTTTATTAATATTTTTTCGTATCTATGATAAAATCAAGAAGATATGTCTATGGCTCAGAATTATAGTTTGACAGTTTGAATGGTTCCCCTCGCTTACCGGAAACGTCAATAATTCCTCCGCTTCAGAACTAAACTATGGCAATTTTAACAATTTTCCTCTCTATATACCCACACGTTATCTAAATTCATTAGTTTTATTTCCATTATCGATAGTTGAAAAATGTTGCTCTTAACAATAACTAACGATACTTACAATTACAGCTATAATTAACAACAATTGTAGTTACGCATATAATTAACAATAATTATGGTTGAGCATATAATTAAAATTTTTAACGTCAAAAAAAGAAACAAAAAATAATAAATGAATTATATATCGTCATACATATTGTGTCTCGTTAAATAGCCGGTGAAACAAGTATTTGAAAAAATCACAAGAAAAGAGACTGTATATTTATTGTTAAATTTATAAATAATCTACGAAAATTTATAGTTTTATATTTTTATGAATATGATTAAAAATAAAGAATCAAAACAGAAATTTGTCTTACCTGTACTTTACATTCGATATTTCGTATTACTTTTCACTTCGATTAAACAATTTGTATTTTGAAAATTCCTTTATCTTTAAATATCGCACGACTGCGCTAATATCCACAGTCTGTTTATAAATATCAAGCTATCAAATAATGTAAGTTGAAAATTTATGACACGGAATCGCATAAAATGAATAGCACATCAAGCGACGTAAAGCTTATAGCGTTACAACGTTATAAAATTTCTAATACGAAATCTATCTTTATTATCTATCAAAAATTGCAGAATAAACAAGCGAGTCGTTTTAGTACAGCATCTTTGAAAAACCCGTAAATTCGTCGCAAAATGAAAAAATTCTAGTTGACGCGCGATTTACAGGTCGATCGTTAAGAATCGAAGAACAGGGATGAATTTATGGAAATTTTGCTATACATCTCACCAGTAACAGTGTCAGGTTGGAGAAACTACGATTCAAATTTTCCTTCGAATGCCTATAATTTTCTTTCCTTTAAAAATTAAATTTCATGTAAAATACGCTGGAAAGTTTGGACAAATATGTGATAAAATGAAAATGGTTATCTACCGTGACATAACAAAAGCTTTTAAATTTTGAGCATGCTAATTTTTCTTTCACCTTAAACAAACTAGTAACATATTCTAGAAAGCATTAGATGTAACGATAATTGTTTAGAAAAAACAATACACATAAAGTATATTCTTATGTGTATATCTTTGTTAGTCCAATTTCTTAACATTGCACAATTATAATAATTCTTCCTATAAGAGGTTCAAAAGATTCAAAATTAATCACATATTTCTAGAACTATTTAAATAAATTAAATTACAGTATTTTCTCTGCCGTGCAATGTAAATTCCTTTCCTGGAGTTAAAATTAAATCAGCTTAGCTTTTCCGTTTCTGTTTCTTTTCTCTCATTGTCTTTCTCTGATGGCAGCCGCCTCTTAAGCAACGACTAACATATAGCGAGAATACACTTCGTGTGTTTCAAACATAGAGAGTCGTAATACTTCTTCCTATAAAATTCATGAATCGTGCTTTTCACTGAGGAAACGGTAGCAACGTTCTTTAGAGCCCCGGTAAACTCGGTTTATTGAAATCGTAGCGGATCTCAAGATATCATTTGGAAACAAGCGCACGAAGGTCGATATGGAACAATTATTTCTTGAGTAGATTTTTTCGTCAAAAGGAAAAAGAAACTGTTCATCCATGTTTCATTCATGAAATCGAATAACAAAGCGCGTTGAAAGAAACCTCATTAGCTTACACGTAACACAGTCCAGTTTGTTAAACGCTGCGGCATTTGCAATGAAATATTCTATACATAAATCTTTGTCTTGGAATGATGTCATATCTTTCAAGAGTAACATTTATGCAACTAGTTACTATGCTCGTTATTTGGATTATCAAATTTGCCTGTAAAATTTGCGTCAAAACTGTCTAAGCATTGCGCCATCGAATTCGATTCATCCGTAGAAACATACTTTATTCTAACTTTATCAAGACCATCGTAGAAACCTGGATGCCTTTAATAAAATACAGTACTAAAAATTATAAATAACTCACTTTTAAATCATCACCGCCGTTATAGAAACACGTGTGCAGTAAAAAGTGCGATATTTCACAAATGGAGTACATAATGCTTTGTATCATACGCTTAACACGAATATTTCATACGTTTCAGTTATCTTGCTTGAGAAAGTCCTCAAGATCAACAAAATTCACTTCATTTCAAGAAGTTTCAATAAAACGAATACATAGAATCGAGAATACTAAATTACATGAAATAAAATACAATTTTACCTGTATTAAGCGAAACAGGAAGAAGATTTTCGATACAACTTAACAGAAGACTGTGATAACAAATCTGTAGAAGCAAACGAGTTAGGTAAATCTAAATACATTTACGTCACTAATCTTCTTACAAGACTAACCTTTACTCAGATTTTTTTGTAGATCATCGCGTCAGGATATGAAAAGCGACGTGTAGGAATACGCGAAATATCAGCAATAAACACGATAACAGGAACGCTCGTATTTATCGAGGTGTGTTCGAACGAGAAAAGCAAAGACCTTATCTGAAAAGCGGGCAGCGGAGATTGAAATGTCAATGAGATAAACAGAAAAAGAACGAAGAAGGAAATGAAGGGCAGGAAAAATCAGAAAAATAGTACATTCCCAACTTGACAACTGAAACATTTGAGATTTTCAGCATGTATTGTTGCTAAATTCTTTGGCAAATTTTGATGTTCTTCAACTCTGTTTTGGATCATTTTTCAATCAATCATATTTTTCTATAGAATTTGTACTAAATACAATGTATAAGATTTCTTAAGTTTGAGGAAAATATAAAATTATCATTGATAGAATTGATATTGGTTTGAAGTACGTTTGCAATACGATTAACACTTACGTTTTTATTGCTACGAAAAGCAGTAGCCAACAACGAATATTCGAATAACGATGTTACCACCTAGTAACCAGGGATGTTCGAAAAATGATGAAACTTTTATAATGGGAAGATTATATACAGTCTGAGATGAGTAATTTAGTAATTTAACTCGTGTCTAAACAATAATTTATTACGTAACAAAACAAAAATATTGAATAAATATTATATTTGAATCATGAAGTAAAAACTCGTTATTCGTATCAGTTTATCTTATATGCTTATCTCCGCATTTATAAAGCTAAATATACCGAAAAAAGAAATATCTATGGACATATTTATGGTGGTATATGTAGATATGAAAATGAAAAAAAAAAAAAAAACGAAAAAGAAGAGGCAAAAATAAAAATATAGAACAGATCTTTAGAAAAACCGGAAGACATAATACACCTGCCACATTCATAAATATTTGTTGTAAAAACACAATAACCAAAATTGGGTAAAAACACAAGGTTACATACTTACCAGCGAGATGAAGGACACGCCTGTTTCTTAAGAATTTTATCTATAGATATGAACAAGAGAAAAGAACATAATATCTCGTTTCACAATTCCGTTTCTAGGTGGAAAAATAGTGACAACGATTTTGAATGTCTGTAACGTAGGAAAGAATCACATTATTGGAATTCGCTGGAAAATAGAAACTATACATATATATCAGCTGACATTGAGTTTTATATGACACATACATATACTCGATAATACTAAAAAAAGAAGAACATAAAGTTCTCAGATTTTACGACTATACATGCGAAAAATTCGTTTTTCATAACTTTGCGATTTGCAATATAGATATACTAGAATAATAAAACTTTCTATAAAATAATTTGATTTCTTGTCAAATGGTAAATATATTATAAATATTTTATTGATATAAAATTCTCTTCGGTTCTTGCCTTTTCCTTTCTCTTTTATTTTTTCCTATTTAATTAAGTTTCTTAATCATCTATAAAGCTGAAAAATGAAGTTCCATTTTCAATTTTCAAAATAACTGGACTATAAAAGAAATCAAAATAAATTGAATCGTAATTCACAGTTGCGATCATGATAGAGAAAACGATGTTGTTTGTAATAATGTATAACGCCATTCGTATTTACTGGCTACAGCACAGTGAAATAAACCAGCACTGGACAGACCATGAAAATTAACGATACCTCTAGCCTAAGAAAAAATAATTGCCGCGCGTGATTTACGAGTGTGTCCTGATTAAATTCTTGCTAGCTACGTGTTACTCTCATAATTTAACCAATATATCCACTGCCTATTAACACGAAGAAATATCATAAAATTCACAAAAAAGACTACTGTGTAACAAGTGCGTTAACACTTCTATTTCTGTAAACCTTCTATTTTAATCGATCCCTAAGTTTCTATGCGTTTAATGAAATTTTTAAACGATATGTTTACCATAGATCTTTGTAAAAAATATTTTTCTTAAATGAACGTCTATCGAAAAAAATAATAAATTTTATATTACTCTTAAGTACTATTTTGTTTAATACTCTTCATTTGAGCAGAAACTTTTCTATTTTCTGTTGTAAGAAAATAATCATAATTGTATATTTTACATTTGTTTTAGATGATTAAAATGATGGTAACGGTCGTAATAGTGTTCACTATTTGTTGGCTTCCACTCAATATATTAAACGTAAGTGACAAAGATCCAATAAACTCTAATAACTGAACCGATAAATTTTTGTCTACGGCAGTATACGCTGGAACTGCGTTTATATGAATTCCATTTATATAAAATAGTACACGATTAACTGAACTTTAGCTCAGCTTCTATTATTATTTAAACTACCACCGAGCGTCGATCCACTTATATGAACGTCTGACAATAAGATGTAAATAGTAGAGGATCGCGTTATGTGACATACTCTCACGCTCTGCAGTGGCTACAAATTTGCAACATTATTACATACTTAAGAGAAAATGTTCCGTGGAATCCTCTTATATGAACGTGAACCCCTCTTAATTGAACGAAAAATCATAGGTAGCGGAGAGAAATAAGTGAATTCCTGTTATATGAACGACTCGGTTATATGAACCAACTTGTCCCCCGACAGGTTCATATAAACGGAGTTTCTACTGTAGTAACGTGATATACGCTATAGATTCGTACTTAATTAAATTCTATTGATAAAATATACTTAGGTACAGCGGTATTATCAAATTTTTAGCTACTAATGGATAATAACGAGACTCTGGAAAGTTGGGCTGGACTTCCGTTCGTATGGATGGTTCTTCATTGGCTAGCCATGTCACACTCCTGTTACAATCCAGTAATTTATTGCTGGATGAACGCGAGATTTCGGACTGGTTTCGTAACTGCGATCGGACATTTGCCTGGTGCACATCGAATGCTTCGTAGAGAGAGACAACGTGATAACTATAATGCTAGTACAATGGGAATTCCCTTAACAGGTGCATATCGTAAGATCAAACTTTACAAAAGGTCGGATAGAATATTTCGAATAGTATAAATTTTATGGAAGTGTAACATTCAACTAACAACTTTGCCCGAGTAAGATACATCTTAGTAAGTGCATTTAGTTAGTTTATCTTTTAAAGATTCGATGAAAATTTTAAATAATTTCTTAGCTGTTTTAATTGATATAAAACGTTAGGAATAAAATATTTTTTAGTATATAATGTGTAAGTGATCAATATTAGGCTTCTAATATCCTTGATTCATTCCATATCAAGTTGACAATTTTTTAATGTTGACACCAGAGATTCCTTTCGATGTGAAATATAATGAATTCGATGTAAAATTAGGGAGAGTTTAAGTCATCATTTTGCTGGTTTCGAGTTTATTTAAGAAATACGAAACTTCGAATTCTACGATTTTTGCCACTTTACATGAAAGCGGGCTACATCTAAGAATTTTTATTTTGGGAACTATTTGTTGAATCGGTTTGCTTTTTTCATTTAATTTTAATGCAGGGAGACCAATGTATTTAACCATACGTTTTGCTAAAAATATGGTTTTTCGAATTGCAGGTATCAATGATTCGGGCCATTCCGTTTTGCGACGTATGAACACATGCACAACCTACATCAGTGTCCGCCGCAAAACAAACGGAAACCATACTGCACCCGCAAGAAGTGCCAGCATCCGGAATGACTCGTTTCGACCAGTGAATCAACCATTACAACGACAACTCGTTTATCTCGAATCCCATACAGAAGAACAACTGTAAAAGGACTTTTTAATTAAATTACATGTGATTCCGTGTTAAATGAATAAATATGGAAATAGAAAGTACAATACAAGAATACTTAAATGATGCAAATGTTTATAAGGAAAGGAGTACGTAATACGTATAAGAAAGTATCGGAAGAATTTCAACGAAAAAGTTGAATAAGTTCTGCGGAGAAATTTACGACTATAAATATAATGACGATTTGTGAGAAATCATAAAATGAGCGTAACGTGGGTTTGGGTGGATTTAAGAGAATAATATTTTCAATTAAGATACTATCATAGGTTTCGTCCTTTTCGTACTTAATATTCGTAGGCCAAAAAATATTCGGCCAATCATGTTGCTAGACCCGAATTCGATCGAACACTTGCCGGACGGGTACTTTCCCAATTAAACTGCCCAGGCCAATACCTGGCGAATACTTTCTCCCCAATTCTTAAGAAGTCACGATGGTTACCACCTACAATTCTAAGCATTTTTATACAAAGTATGTAAAAGAAAAATAATATAGGTAGATGAGAGTTCTATACATATATATATATATTTATGTTTTATTTAGTTACAATATTTCGTCCCTTTTGCCACAAAATTAGGTTTGTTCGATTGATGAAATAATGATATATTAAAAATTGAATAAAATATTAAGTAGAACTCGAAAACTAAAATAGTACAATTTAACATATTTTGTCTATCTATTCGTGTAAATAGCGATATAACATTGATGAAGGTTCGCTAATTTAGATTCAGAGTTGTACCATATTGTAAACAAAAACTGTTAAACAAAAAGAGATTTCTAACATATTACAAATATGTGAAACATTTTCTTCGTTTTTCCTTTTCTTACTTCCTTAGAATTTTTTTTTAAGCCTTTGAAATCTGTATACTATCTATACGCTATTTTTATTTAGAGATTTCACATTGTTACATTGCTTAAACATTAGTTTTTATTCTAGGTATAATTATATGTACATTTTTATATATGCTTATATACAACCGGTAATATAAGAAAAAAAATATATACATATATATATAAACTATATAAAAATAAAGAAAAGAGATATTTGAGAAAAAAAAAACAAAAGTTATGTATATAATTTCAGTCTCTTAACTTCTAATCATTCTTTCATTTGTACCTCTGTTCCTTTATGTTGTTCCTTAAGAGATGGCTTGTTTATTAAGTTGTCAATGATCTTCAGTTCTTTAATTCTTGAACTCTTTAGCAGCTTGCTGATGGAGTATAGTAATTTTAGTGTTAGGGACATTGCCATAATACATGATCCACATCTTAATAGTTGTGCTCGCAATTGCAAGACTTGCAAGCTGCATCCTGAATCAGATCAAGTCTGAACAGGCTGAATGTCAAGTTCTGCATGGTCTGCTCTTCCTCTGTCGACCCATATTGTCATTCGTTTAGGGGCTTGCCAACAATCTGATCGAGAGGCTGGAAGAAGTTGGTTATTTGTACTTTCAACCGCTGCCTTCTATATTTCGTTATCTTCAATCCTCGTGTATGACGAGACATACATTTTTTATGTTCAAATTGTGTTGATTTATCGCGGCTTTAAGGGTGTAGATTTTTAGACTCTGTAAAATGTTCTGCGAATCTGCACAAATCAGATATAATTTGGTGAAGTCTGTGTTGATAAATCCTACGGCTAATTCGACCGCCGCGCATTCTACCATGAAGACTGAAGCTATTTTCGGCAGGAAAGCTTTAATACTGTAGTTCTTGTGTGAAATAACACATGCTCCATCTGATAAATTGTTTTCAGACTTGGATCCATGAGTGTAGATCAATACTTGAAATGACTATTTACTAAATCTTTGAATACTACGTTTGCATTTGTGGATAACTGGAGGGATTACCTTGATTTTCCATAATCGTAGGCTATTCCACTGCAGTTGTGCATTCTGCGATGTTGCAGATTACGGTCACAGTCGCTGAGCTTTCATACGGAGTACCACGAAAATTTCCAGACTGATATACATCTGTTTATCTGTTTATACAACCGTGGGCCGGACAATGTTGGTCACTTTGTCCACAGTAAATAGTAAAGCAGCTGGATCTATTTTGTTAGAATTCGTTGCGCAGCGCGATCTTGTGTCTGCAACCTACGACATTATTGGATTATGTCGGTAAATCCATGCATATACGCTCGGTTAGTAAACTGCAGTGTGGCTGCGACAGCTTGCCAAAGAATCCCGCGAAAGAACAAAAGAAGTCGACTTGGAACGATGCTTTTTTTTAACAGAAAGAAGTTTTAATTTAAAGCGCAACGTGGTACGTTGATATCGCAACGATACAGCATAATTATAATTAAAACGAATATATTATAATCATAATTGTAATGAAAAACGGGAATCTTCGTATATCTATTTACTTCGAAGTAAATTGTGAAAAATTATGAAAAGTAAGAGTTACTCATAAAAAGTAGTTTTCAGCATAGGATGGTGTTAAATGCAAAATCCTAACAAATACATTGAGACGCTATGATAGCGGCCAATTTGAAAGTCTTACCCTCCCCACAGGAGTTTCCAGACCTGTGTATACGACCGTCATGCATATAAACACAGGATACATATAATTCCTGCATCCGTCGTAACAAATTGCAGAGGGCGTGAAAATTCTCTAATCTTCTTTGAGAGCGAATTGCAAATTTGAAAAAAATTTTAATTCATTAGACACAATGTTATTAAAAAAAATACGTATTTCTTTAATAACTCGTTAAATTGAAAAATTCAAACTATAAATCGTAATTTTTTTATTAATAACTACGCGACAGTGACTATTATAAAAATTCATAACGGATTTTGAACGATTTGTGTGAAGTTAGTTACGGACAAATATATATTGAAACTATCGAAGCAAGTAAAATGCGTTTAAACGTTTAAAATATTGAAATTTTCGATGAACGCGAGTGAGTTATACGTATATTTAATCGTAAGTGCTTAGTGTTATATTTGAAGAAATATGCGAAAGCTGGAATATTACAACGTAATAGAATGCAGGATAAAAAATCGTAAGTGAAACATAAACCATTTTTATTATTTAGTTGTGATATTATATTTTAACACTTTTTTAACATTTAACTTTAAATTTTATATAATTTAACATTTACGATTTTAAATAACAACATTAGTCATATTTAAAAACGATAAATACTTAATATGCAAAAAAATCAGATAAATTTGAAAATATTCCATATACTCGATGTAAATTCCAATTTCCAAAATTTTTGCTTAAAATTGTATTCATTAAATTTAAACTAAAATATATATTTGCTTAAAAGCAAAAACATAACTTCTATTAGAGTTAGCCTACATACAGACCATAGAGGCATGATTGATTTGTAGTACTATTAAAAATTAAATTAAATTAAATTAATAATAAAATATATAGCGAATACAATAAACATTTGTTACCGAATAATTAAAAAGTTAAAAAAATAAAATTAATATTAAATAAATAAAATTGCATTTAATAAATGCAGCATGGATTAAATCCTTTCTAAAGTACTTTCAAATATATATATATATATATAAAATAAGTACATAACATAATACCATTATTTGCATAAAATCGACTTTAATGTTTGCAAAGTTTCAAAGTTTCGGTATGCTATCAAACCATTACTATTCGACAAATTGGTAGACATCGGTAAATATTTTACATCCATATAGTCAGAGTCAGGATTACTTATAAAACTTTGGAATTCAATAATACCACCATCTAAAGAACGTAGAAGAGCTTGTGGGCCACAAGTATCCCACTTATATGTAGATCCTTTAGATAAAATATAAGCATCGACTTGTCCAAGGGCAACGCTTAATATTTTATAACCAGCCCCAGCTGCTTCCACTAAAGTGAAACCAGCACCTAAGAGTTTAGCTTTCACATTTTCATCCTCAACTCTACTCAGAACAATTATTTTTTTGTTGGTAGTTTCTTTCACTATAGAACATGTTCCAACATCTTTTTCCATAAATCCCCAGTAGCAATTGCCTTTCCATCTATGAAATGAAGTGTGAAACTCATTGACTATTGATATTGTACAAGTATAAATTAAATTTTATTCCATTTACCGTAAATCCACATTTGTATAAAAAGGCTGATTAATTACTCCCACAATTGGTATGCCTGTGCTTTTCAAGAATACTCCAATCAAGACAGTGACACATCGTAAACCACTCATATGTATGCCAGTGACTTCATCCACCTTTTCACTCCCATTTATATAATCAGCAGTTGAATCTACAAAAGTTCCATGAATTGCCCCTCAGGCATGCTTTATTAAACTAAAAAAAAAAAAAAGATAGAGAATTTAACATACTCGTACAACACGACAGAATACCATTAGTATGTATTATAATAAAGTAGAATGAAAATATACATAACAAAAAATAGAATAAAAAGAGAAATATATAGTAGATACAGAAAAATAGGAAAATTTGAAGCTACTTTGTATAATACTAGTACTTAAAACAATAAAGAATAAATTATATGAAAATAAAGATATTTACCATATAAATTTCCCAGACATCGTTTTAATAAAAATAGCAGTATTAATATTATTTTATATCTGTTACATATATAGTAAATCTTTATTTTAGGGCATTTAAATTATACTGTTATGTTTCTTACCAATTGGATCTATCCATATACCAAGATCATAAATATCAATATCAAAATCAAAAGGTAGTTCTACTACCATTGGAATATCTAAGAATTGGACATCCTTATGAACTTCAGTGGCTAATAATTCAGCAGTTGCAATATCACTACCCATCACTTTGGCTAATAGTTCAGTGGTTTCTTCAACAGTCGGACATACTTCAACCACTATAGATTCACCCATGGCATTGCTGAATGTATTAGTTTCCTCTCCTTGCACTACCTTAGCCAGTTCTGGAAACTAATTTTCTATAAATAACCTTTGTTTTATATTCTCCTTTTTGGGAAGATATATCTAATATAATATATTGATATAGTTGTTCTGTACCAATTATACATATGTTTTCAGTCATGGTTTATATGTGGGTGTTTCTAAACAAAACAATGAACTATATATATATACTAGTAATTTACCTCTAATCCTATGTCATGTTTGATCGTTTCTTGAATAAGAACATCTGCTAAGGTTTTGAAATCTTGGAAGAAGCGTGGATTCTTTTCTTCCTCTGATTTTTCTTGTACAAGTAATTTAAATAGAGCATCATTATGCCTGCAAGCTCTTGCAATATTTGCTGCTTTCTCTGAAGCTTTCAGAAGAATAGATAACAATCTGCTTCCGTCTTTCATTGTAACAGTTAATGATATTCCAAATTTTAATAACTATAAAATTAATGACTTGTTAAAAGGTTGAATTTTTAAATAAGCACTAAGTATTAAAAGTTTATAAACAATATTTTTCAAAACATGAAATACATACGTTTTCTTGCACCGAATCTGTTAAAGAATGGTTTGGCGGGAACCCGTGCAAATTCTATTATATAATCGCAGATTATTGATACAGCAGATGTAGGATGAAAACGTAACAAGTAATATAAATGCGTTTGCAATTCGAGCTCAGAATATCTGAATATTAAAATAGTCATTCATGCATTATAATTTCAATGACGCAAGCGGAAATTTCCATTTTTATCCTAATCAATTCAGTATAGCCTCATCAAAATGAGATAGTTGAAGATATAATTAAACGTGTTTAATACAAATTATTATATGACGATTATTATATGATGATAAATAAATTTGTCATCATATTATTTGATTAAATTTTTAACTAATGTTAAATCGATATTTCTAAAATATTTGGTTATCTTATTGCTTATAATCATTCGAGCAATTAAAGAAGTAGATATAAAACATTAATATACAATTCAATAAATATAAAAAATTAAGAAATTTGTTTACATTAATGTTTATTTCCAAATAGAAAGTGTCACTCTTATACATTGAATTTTTATTTCATATACATACATAACATACAATGATTCAAACAATACATATAACCTTTCTTAAGCATGAAATGCACTAATATAATTAGCTTGTGAAACAAGAAAATTTACATAACATTGACAGTGCATTTGTAATTATTCAATTATTTGATTTTTAAAAGTTACTTTTTAAATTATTGACTTAATGAAAAGAAGGCTGAATTAGTGTAGTATATATAATATAAAATTACTATAGAATTTAACAAAGAATAATTCATTTCAATAGCAGAAAAGGAGAAACATAAGTATTATTTAATTTATTTTAAACAGCATAATACGAATATATTAATTTGTGCACATATTTTATCCAAAATAAATTTAATATTCATTAATACATTTAAATATTTATGTAATTGAACATGACAGCTATACTAGGTGGTGGTATATCAGGTTTATCAGCTGCATATTATGCTCTTGAAAATCCAAGACTGGCTCCATCAGTTATATTAGAAGTTTCAAATCGTGTAGGTGGTTGGATACGTTCTGTAAAACAACCTGATGGAACAATCTTTGAAACAGGTCCACGAGTTATTAGAGCTAACTCACATGATTTATTGAAATTAATAGAAGAATTGGAATTATCATCTAAAGTCATTCCCATTAAAGCTGAACATCCTGCTGCTAAAAATAGATATATTTATGCAGACAATGTATTGCATTGTTTACCTAATTCCTTAAAAGGATTTATAACAAAAAATACGCTGTTAAATCATTCTTTAGCTAGGCTTCTATGGAATGATTTTAAAGCAGCAAAAGTTCTTAAAGATGATGAAAGCATATATAATTTCGTAGAAAGGAGATTTGGCAAAGATGTATCTGAAAAGATGGTTGCACCAATATTATGTGGAATTTGTGGTGGTGACATACATCAATTAAGTGCAAAATCTTTTATGACAAATATATTTGAAACTGAACAAAAATATGGTTCTGTATTTATGGGTCTTGTACAGAAAAAATTTTCAGATATATTAAATAAAAAAGAGAAAAAAGAAGTTACATTGGAAAACACAAATGAGACTCAAAAAATAGTAAAATCAAATAACGTATCTTCGCTTTTGGTACAGAAAGCTAAAAGAGAATTATGGAGTACATGGGGACTAGAAGGAGGTTTTGAACAATTGCCTCAAACACTGGCTGAAAATATTACTAAACGTGGAGTGAATATAAAAATGAAACATAACTGTGAACAAATAATATTTAATGAAGATTGTGTAGAATTAATTGTAAATGGAAAAGTTGAAAAATATTCTCGTATCATATCAAGTTTACCTGCTAAAAGTTTAGCTAATTTAATTCAAAAGCAACACCCAGAACTGTCTAAAGAATTATACAGTATACCTACAGTAACGATAGCTGTAGTTAATCTCCAGTTTTCTGAAAATGTTTTACCAATAAATGCCTTTGGGGTTCTCATTCCACCAAAAGAAGAAATTCCAATTTTGGGTATAATATTTGATTCATGTGCCCTTCCTCAAAATTCCAAAATGACAGTATGTATAAATATAAATATTTATTACACCAGATTAATGTTTTTTATAATAAATTTTTATCAAGTAACTTTGCAGTGACATGAAATGATTTTTGACTTTTAAATAATCTTTCACAAACATATAATGGACTAGAAACATTTCTTATTCAATATATACAATTTTTGTTTTCAAATCCAGGTACTGACAGTAATGATGGGTGGGGCATGGTTTGAAAAATACTTTGGTACATGCTCATCTGAAGAACATTTAAAAATGGTAGCAGTTAAATATGCAAACAAACTTTTATGCATTAATGAAGATCCCAAGGCATGTAATGTTTCCATTCTGAAAGATTGTATTCCACAATATATAATAGGTCACGCACAACGCTTAACTCGTATCCACGATTACATCTCCGCGCATAAAATACCTTTAGCGTTGTGTGGCTCTTCATATCACGGTGTAGGAGTCTCTCATGTTATTCTGTCAGCAAAAGAAGCTGTTTCTAGTATCAATCAGTGTATGATATAGCTTTATGAAACTTAATCAATCAATTTTCTCTGATTTAAAAATGAAACAATGTATATACATGCAAGAAATCAAGCCAAAATAATTTTTTAAAAAATAAACTGTAATTTAACTTAAACTAAAAACATGCGTTGTTCATGCTGCTTAATGAAAATAAACAGAGCAATTTACACAATAAAATAGAAATAATACAAAAATTAAGAGAGATGTTATAATATAAAAATTGAAGAACGAATGAAAGTATAAAAAGTAAATAGGATATAAAATAATTATTCCAAACCAGCATTTTATTACACTAGAGCTGTGAAAAGATTTTGTAGCTATTAAAATAAAACATATGTATAAAATATTTTTTATTATAAAAGTGTAAAATATATATATATATTGTGCATGAAATAAAATATAGAACATTTAGTACAGATATAGATTTTTGTTTTATACTCTATTTTACATATACAATACTACTAACACTATATAAAAAAAGAAATAGCACTCATATGATAATTATCAGATATTATAATAGATCTAAGTATTACTATTAGGTTGTCCGGATAGTGTCTTTCTTTTACAGACACGTCTTTTACAACGATGCTTCTTTATACAAACAGGAAATCTAATCTGTCGAACGTTGTGATCTTTATTTTGATAGAACAGAATGGATCATACGTAATTCGATACAATAATGTAAAACGGAAAATGTTGTGCATCCACTATTTCCTTATAAAGCGAAAGAAACTTTTCGGACGACCTAATAGTTACAGAAACCCCCAAATATATATGTTTAGGCATATTTNCCATAATTTTCCAATTATGTAGATAAGCAAGCATGAAGTATCATAAAAATGCAGCACACAAGCATGTAGCATTCCGTTCTTGTAAAAACTGTGCAACTACTATAATGCAGTACTTAGATCATTTATGTTCAAACTCTATCTGAGCTTTCTCAAAATCATGAAAATAATTGTTCTTTTTATACAAAAAAGCTTTTTATAAAAAAATTTGTATATGAATATATATATATATGATTCTCTAATAAAATAATAAATTCAGGCAGAATAAAAGTATTTTGTTATATGCTTTGATATTAACAAATTAAATTTACTGACTAACAGTACCTGCATATTTAACTTCATCGAATGCTTTTCTAGCTTTCTTTAATTCTTCATTCATTGTTAGGAGATCTTTAACTCTTGCATACTTCCTTGGGTCTTTCCTAACTGTAAAATAAAATTGTCAATTTAACAAGCCAATTTCAAATTTATGGAAAGATAATAATTTATAAGACATTATGCAGAAATCAATATACATATTTTATTACTACCTAAAAATACGATATCCTCTACTTGCACACGACCGGTACGACCAATTTCCATAGCTCTATGTGTCATTTCGGTAATAAATTCAATAACAAGATCTTCTAACAAATCTACACTTTCTGTATAAGGATTTTGATCATCGCCAAAACCATACATCATACACCGTAATTCTTTCGAAAATAATCGTTTCCTACCACCGGGTAAAGTCCCGCCAATCGGAATTTCTGCCTCTTCATCTTCGAACTGTGAAAACACAATTTTTTTCATATAATTTTCATGAATAATCTTGTTTATTAATTCCAAAGACACATACTTATTAAACTAATTTTAAACATGTCTGAGATAAACATAATTAAGGTTAGACATTTCGCCTTAGAAGTAATATTAAATATCTCGCTTTATTAAATTAACTATCACAAGACAAAATTATATAAAATCAAATTTCATAAGAACCTGTTCGAAACCTTCTTCCGTGGCCATTTGATGTAATTGTACGAATTTAGCAAAAGTTCGAGAATTCTCTTACTCAACGAAAAGATATGTCCAAACAAAAACACTGCCTGTCACGTTCATACCATCAAGTGTAGCGTTCAATGGTTCTATTAATCTGTGAAATTTTCTGGAAGATAATTGTGGTAAATGATAAATCTCTTGAAGTTTAAAGGAAGAGTTTGAAAAAATTAATAAATTATGCCACCAGTAATTCCTACATCGAAAACTTGGAAGGAAACCAATCGTTTACACAAAGAACAGCGAAAGAAATGGAAGGAAGAGAGGTTAGCAAAAAGGCTTAAGAAAGAAGAAACTAAAAAAGAATTACAGGACGAAGTGGCTAAAGCTGTTGAAAGGCATTTCGAAAAAAAAGACATTTCGACTTTGAGTATCGCAGTTCCTGGTTCAATTTTAGACAATGCTCAGTCACCAGAATTACGAACATATTTGGCAGGACAAATAGCACGTGCCGCATGTATTTATAAAATAAACGAAATCGTCGTTTTTGACGATAAAGGGGAGATAACTGAAAGTGAAAAGAAGAAAATAAGAAATGACGAATTCTTAGGTGAAAGACGAGTTGGATGTTTGCAATTAGCTAGAATATTGCAGTATCTCGAATGTCCACAATATTTAAGGAAGTATTTCTTTCCGATTCATAAAGATTTACAGTATGCTGGAGTATTAAATCCTTTGGATGCTCCACACCACTTGCGTCAGCAAGATATATCTTTGTATAGAGAAGGAGTAGTTACAAATAAGCCAGTTAAACCTGGCAAAGGTTCTCACGTGAATGTAGGATTATTAAATGATGTTTCTGTGGATAAAGTATTAACGGATGGATTAAGGGTTACAGTGAAGATACCCAAAGACCAACCAAATCCGAAAAAAATAAAAGGCTTCATTGTTCCACCTGATGTTCCCAGATCAGATACTGGAATATATTGGGGATATACTGTGAGATTAGCTAATAATCTTACAGAGGTGTTAACTCAATGTCCTTATGAGAATGGATATGATTTGACCATCGGTACTTCAGATAAAGGAAGTTCTATTGATGATGTGGAATCAAAAAGTATTAAATACCATCATGCTTTAATAATATTTGGAGGATTGTGTGGATTAGAAGCAGCAGTAGAGAGTGACCCTAATTTGAATGTGGATGATGCTTCTTTGGTGTTTGATCAATATTTAAATACTTGTCCTCAACAAGGATCAAGAACTATTAGGACAGAAGAAGCTATTCTAATCACTTTAGCAGAATTAAGAGCAAAATTATTTCCTAAAGTCTCTTTATTGCCAAATCCTCGGTTCAACAGTTTTACAAATATATGAACTATCAGTGAATATAAGTGACTGTAATGACACAAAAATAGAAAATAGTAATTTGCCTTCTGATTTTTGTAAAAAATTTTACATTTGCAAAATTTTACATTTGCAAAATTTGTCACATATAAGTACAACATATAAATCTTATATGTAGAAGAGATACTTTCCTTCCCTTCTTATTTTCAATTATTTTGCAATGCACAATTTACCGAGTCTCTTAGAGTTTTGATAACTTTGGCTTGATCAGAAGAACCTATAATAGCTGTTCCAGAAACAATCATGTTTGCACCAGCCTAAAAAAGAATATATATAATGTTCTTTTTGTTATAATATATGTTAAAATATATATCTACTGAATTTAAATACATACCTTTGCACATGCATCAATAGTTTCCGGTCCAACACCCCCATCAACTTCTATGTCCAATGTAGGATAATTTTTCCTAAGCCATGATACCTTTTCCATCATTGGTTCCATAAATTTTTGACCACCAAAACCTGGTTCTACAGTCATAATTAATACCATATCTGCTAATTCAACATATTCTGCAACTACATTTACTGGAGTCTGTGGTTTAAGTGCTACCCCAACCTTTCATTTAAAGAAACAATGTATTTAGTATAATTTTTAACCAAGCAGGTTTAACTTCATTTAAAATACGAGGTACATACTTTCATTCCTATTTCTCTTACTTTTCTGCAAAGTAGTGGAACATCGTTTACTGCTTCAACATGAAACGTGTATTGGTTGACACCAGCATCAGCCATTGGCTCTACCCACTAAGGTGAAGGAAAAGTGTTCAATTTATAGATAACATTTCTTCAAATAAAGTGTAAATAGAAATGATATACAACTGAAAATTTAAATTAAAGAAAAGGCAAGGTAAAATATACCAGATTGGGATTAGAAACCATCATATGCGTTTCAAAAAAGACATCTGTTACTTTATTTCGAAGACACTTTACTAATGGGTGACCAAAACTAAGGTTAGGTACAAAATGTCCATCCATAACATCTAAATGTAAATAATCAGCACCGCTATTAACTAATTTTTGCGATTCCTCTGAAAGTTGTGCCAAATCAGCATTTAGAATCGAAGGTCCAATCTTTGCGGTCAATTTTTTTGCCATTTTTTAATTAAATCGCTACGAACAAGTAACACGTGTCTTCAGTTATAACAATATAGTATTATCGACTGGACTAATGATCTTTCGTACAAGGTCATTTTTTTCTTCTTAGATTCGTTGTGTTAGTTAAGAAACGTAACGAATCGAACATACATTTAAAAATCTAACTCAATCGAGGAAAGTTAGGTGGGGAAAAATAAATATAACACAAATTTATAAACATTGTACGAAATGAAATACACTTATTTATACATAAAAATACAGCAGTTCACAATAGACAATAGATTATGATAATTTCATACGAATAAGTAACTAAAATAATAAAAACAAGTAAAAATTACTAATTAATACTAATAAGTATGCAGTAAGCGAAATAAGAATCGATGTCAAATGATCGGCCATCGTTTCCTTTCCATCGAGTTTTCTAGAATTTAGCAATTAATCTTCGCTTTAACCAAAGTATCTTTCGTTATGCTTGCCTATTGACTCGACTTCCAATGTACATATATAATAAATAAATAATTCATTTAAATTATACGAAACGTCGTCGCAGTATAAACAAATATAATTAAATATTGCAATAGCTTAAAAAAGATCGCTATTTTAAAATTGCTAACGTCATTATCGTAATCAAATACAAAAACTCTTTGGCACCTTAAAATCTATTATAAAACTTTAAGTAAAATAGTGACTGCATTTGAATGAATATTAACTAAATGGAGCGTTGCTGATTCTTAAACGCATTGTCATGTCTTGAGTACCGTAATATGTATAATCCTATATATAGTGCTTATACTGAAAAAACAATACCATTTGAACGCTAACGAACACCAAAATTTAGCGCGAGAAGACTGTGGCATGTCATACAATACAATGATAGCCGGAGATCGGATTGACTGGGTTCGTTTTTCAATAATTGTTTAGTTGACTGTTCGAGCCACTTCCTTTTCGGGCTGAAAAATAAAGTCGGAATACATTTAAATTATTTTAAATAAATTTAAAGTACTTTTTCTATGTCATCGATCGAACCACATACTAAATCATCAAATTTAGGTAAATTTATAGAAACTTACACGCAAAGGATAGAGGAACGTGCTGATGACTTGTTGACGATTTTTAGACTTGGCTTGGCAAGTGTAGCCACCCATGTCTTCCCATAAAAGTTCTTCTATTATTAGGTCACCGTTGTCCAATACTCTGTGTCGCAAGTTAGTTGACAGACTTAGAGGTATGTTGTAGTTATCCACCCAAGTGATTTGTGGTGTTGGTTTTCCACTTGCTCTGCAAGGCAACACAACTGTTGCTCCAATAGTGGCTACCAGAGTAGGCGAGTAAAGAGTAATTACTGGGTCGCTTTCAGAACTGCAGTTACTGGCACCACCTTCGTCTGTAAAGAAATCGTTGAATGAGAAATTTTTATGTCTCGAACTGCTCGAGATTTCGTCAGTGTTGGAATGTTACGGCTGAGTCTTCTTATGAAAGAATAACAATTTATAATTAGAAATCTGGAAAATTAGTTGATGCGATTAAATCGATGTTGGCACTTGACGAAAATCAAATCGTTTTATCATTATAATCGTATAAAATATGACAAACTATCTGATGTCGAATTCAATTGGCGAAATAATGCATGGGAAAGAGCGAAGAGAAAGAGCGAAGAGTTTCATGAATCACTCATTAGTGAAATATACGAATGTATTATGAAAGATAAGAGGCTTGCGTGACAGTTGGTCAAAGCTTCATGTTAATGTAGTTCCAGATGATTGACAGTTAATTGTTAATTGTATTCCACTTACTGTTAACCAGCAGCACCGTAGGAGTAGAGATCTTCACCTCTCTCGCAGAAACCGACGCACAGTAGATCAATCCAGCATCATCCGGAGTAACGCATTCTATCACGAGTTTCGAATTAATTCTGGCCACTCCTTTCCACTCTTCGGATGGATCGTACAAGGAATGCGTACTGGCTTTCACATATTCGATCAGCTATCACAAATGACAATATCGGAAATTAATATTCTCTTCTTTCCTCTCGATCGTATGATATAAGAATCGCGTTTGATCGAACTACTCACTTGTTCGTTATTACCGCTTCCCGTAAACCAGAGAATTTCTGGTGGAGGACTGCCGCTAGCTTTGCATTCCAATTCCACCTTGCTTCTGTAATAACAGAAAAAATACAGTATTATCGGTTTACGCATCTATTCTCTTCGATGTGTGATATTTACCCCACAATGGTCTCGATGCCGTTTACTGGATTCTGTGTGATTTTAGTCCATGGCTCTACAGGCTGAAAATCGAAACGTTGAATATTATCTATTGGAATTTATTTGTACTGAGATTTTCTTAATCCCTAGGACAAAAAATCCCATTTTTCTTAAATGTCGAGTGTCGAACGTCGAGTGATCATACTTATTGCAAATTCTTTTCTTACCTAGGTTTGGCCTAAATTCGTGAAAGTTTATTTATTTTTTTCAAGATACTAGGAAAATAAATGAATTATATTTACGTTACCTTCGATTCAGTTCGTGTCCCATATTCCGACAATGGTGTTAGGAAATTGGAATTGTGCTCTAACATTTGCCTGTTTATGCTTCTACGTTCGGCAGCTCGTTCAACGGCATGCCGTGGCAGGAATGAAAAAGGGTGTCCCGAAACCGTATACGATACGGTGATAACGCAAACGAGATTAATCAATATTGAACAAGATCGCATCTGAAAGCATAAAATGAGGCCGTGAAAGGCAAAGTCGATATATCATTGGCAATTATGATCGGCAATGTTACCGGTTAACGATGTTACATGAAAGAAACTAATTTGATGAATGTGAAAGGACATTGTGCAATGATTGAATCAGAATGAAGCCGAAGAACGCTCTAACGTCATGCTCCTTTCGCAGAAATTGGACCGATTGAATATAACAATGCGGATTTAATTGCCGGGTTAGGTGCGCGATTTATAATATCGATTCATTCGACCTTCCTTCGAGGATACGAATAAACACAATTGGCAACAATGAAATTAAACTCTTGAGGACGCGACGATAATTAAATATCTCCGATAACAACCAGAATACACATTCCATTCTTTCTTTTTTCCTGCTTTTCTCTTTATAGCACAGCATTAATATTAGCTAGTTTCGTTTAATAATTTCGCTGATAACGAGTTAATAATATTATGACTAATCATTCATCGTTTTAACACACTTTCTCTTTCATAACGTTCTTTCTCAACTCATTCCGATGTCCTTGCTATTGTAGTCGTACGAATAGATATCTCTAACGGTGGACGAAATTACGATGTACAGATAATGACGAATCACGTGGCGACAATTTTGAAACAATCTCGTGTTGAAACTAACATGAAATTTATGATATAGCCGGAGGAACCGTTCGCTCGGATCGGTCGCATGGCCTGCTTGTTAATGTGAGCATCGAAATCACCAAATTAAAGAGATTTCCTTATCTACCGTATTTTATTATCGTGATATAGACAAGACAAGACGCTCGATACCTTGGCCGCGTATCCTTCTGACGGTAGACCGACAACGTGTCGCACGAGGAATGTACGGTTTCCGAATGACATCTCTCGCTTCGACTTAAATCTGTATCTCTCACGGTTCCTCCACTTCGACACGTTCGGTTAGGATTTTAGAGGCGTGTACGTGCTGGCCGCGTCGTTTACCGTGACTTTGAGGCGTTCCCTCGGCGGAACGTTGTTCTCACGAAGTTCACGAACAAAATTTAGATGCTACCGCATCATTTTATCTTTGGTGTTCTCGTCCCGCGTTTCTCCCCTTTTTCTTCCTCTCAGTCACTCAGTCAGAGTCTTTGTGAGAGGAAGAAGGAAGGTCACGCGTACCGTTTAAAGAAGATTAAGTAACTCGGCTGTTAACAAGACAAGATGTTTGGAAATGAATTCGCGCGAGCGTTAATGAACACACATGCGGTGCAAAAAAATAAGGGAGAATCTGGAGACGATACGGTGCGACGTGGTATGTGCGTGAGCGTGTGTGTCTCTCTTTTTTATTTTATTTTTTCTCCTTCTTCTTTCACTGGAAACACTTGCATGCAGCGTGTCCCGAGAAGAGTTAAAAGTGGCTAAAACTTCCGAGGTTTACGACGGTTTTATAGTTTCGTAATGAGGATCGGTACTTAATTTCTTCGATGTTTCAATGGGCAACAGATCCATATACGTTATATTTAACCGGTTATGAAAAGGATTATTTAACTTAGCTAGACAATAATTAGTTACTGAGGCAGAAAATCTTATAAATATTATATAAACAATGTTTAATAGAAATATTTAACGAATACACATTAATTGAACGTGACTATGTTGAAGCAAAGAAAAGAATATATCTTAAAATATGAATAATTGAACATTTCAATGTTTTATGTTTTTAAAAATAGGATTTAATGTTATGAATGCTGTTTGAAAATTCTAACTTTATTTCGTGCTATTGATTGTATGTTAAAGTAATTTGAAATTCTGAAAAAAAGTTGATAATAATCGAAAATTGTAAGTTTAATTCATATCTGGTTCGGACTCGATTGTATGATGAAAACAATTAGTTACTTTGCGTTAGTGTAATTCTGCGGTCGAAAATTACGATATATATATAGGTAACGTTGTTGGAGTGTAATCAAAAACTGATATGACCGCAGGTAGATGATGTTATCATCAGCCAGTATTTAAACATCTTTAAATTTCCTCGAGAACGTCATGATGAAATTAGTCGAAAAGTGTCAAATAATTTGTCGCGGAAAAAAAGAATAAAATAGACTGTTCTATTAAAAATCGGAAAAGTTGTTCGAAAATTTGCTTATTAAGATATATGTAACTAAAAATAGAATTCAGTTCTCCATGTGTTATCTACTTTCAAGGGACTGTAAAATCTATATTTTAATCAGAAATCTTCCTTTCTACAAGAATTTGCCTTACAGTTATCTGTCCTATTTATATAAAGTTTATCTACATATATCTTGTACTTCACACTTTTTCACATAGAATCTATTTACACGTGGTCTAAGGTCGGAAATTTTCAAATCGATATATATGTGTATTCTGTTTAAAAATTTCTTTCCTTTTTCTTACCTTGGAACTTGTGAATCACGACGGATAATTGTCACAGGTAGATAAAGTCCGTAAGAATATCGAATCTGGTACTGCTATGAGATAGAACTTTTGATAAAGATACTCGCGCCGGAGATGCTTTCTAGGAGCGCACATCACGGGAGGAGGTTTCGAACCGAATGATGCAACTTCTTATACAATCTTCGCATCTTCCCTATCTCGCGCCCTCTTTCCGCAGAGCCCTTTAACGTATCGTAATCTAGATATGATATTAGCTAGCCCGTAAACTGCGATAAGGAAATATGCAGTGTGAAACATCAATCACGAAACGAATAAAAACTTTCATCCTTTTCTCCTATTTTGTTCCTGTCTGTTTCTTTTTTTTTTTTTTTTTATTATTATTATATGCATAAGAATATGTTGCATATGTTAGAAAAAAAAGAAAATAAAATCAAATGAAAAAGAAAGAAATTCTTTTCTTCCAGTTTATTTCATTTTTATTTTTTCTTTTTCTATATGTTTATAAAAATATATTATATCCTTGTCCAAAAAATAAAAAAAAAAGAAGAAACAGAAGGCAAAGAGAATTCTCTTTCACTCTGTTGCATTCCTTTGCCCTCTTCAAGTCATGTTCTTAAATAAAAAATAGAAAGAAACGAAAGAATAAGCCTAAATGATTATAAGATTTCACCAAAGAATTTCTCTTTCCTCTTCAAAAGAATAAGCAACGTACAAAGGAACTGGTGAAGATAAATTATTATAATCTGACAAAAAGTGTTAGCATTAACTACGGTTCACTGACAGTCCGAGAAACTAGTCGATAATTTCTACTTTTATAGTGGTCTATCACTCGTGTAACGGCGCGAAACAGCGTAAAAGAGGGTAAAAAGGTGGCTATAAAACTGACCAATCGAGGATCCACATTGACAGAAAAGTCAAACTTACCATTACTTCGTTAACTTTCTCTTGAAGTTCGAAAACGATTCAAGGTTTACTATTTAATCGACAGTTTGGCAGCGACGAATAAAAATACTGACTGAGCGTAGTGGAACAGATATTGACACATTTATATATTTCGAATATGGCAATGGACGCCCTCGCTTATACCTGATTGGACGAGACAGCGAAGAGTAGGGAGGGTACCAACATGTCAAACAATTGAATTCATTACCCGCGCGTCTCGTTTGTGCACGCGTAGGTAATAGTCGTACAATTTACTTCCACCCTCATCTATGCTCATCATCGATTTTTACTTCGAAACAGCCACTGCGATAATTACTTTTATTGAAACTGATCGTACCAAGAACGAGACGTTCATAATTACCCCCAACTAGCTTCTTCTCGGTCGGATCCAAACGGTACGAAAGACTATCGAAACTTTTGTACGGGTACCCTTCAATTTGTCGGGATGTAGAGTTAATGTTAAAACACGTGAATTACCGTGAATGAGCTATGACGAATAATTGTATGGGTCTCTGATTAATTGATAGAATATCGTAAAACGAATTGATCTTATTGAATTGTCGACGCCAATGACTTATCGCCGATGGATCGTAGGCTCTAAATCATCTGCTTCTTTCCCAAGTGGTTAGCGTTAAGCGACTTCTGAACTTTTACTAATGGGTTTACTTATTTACATAAAAGGATAAGTTAGTTTTTATTTAATATGTTTGCAACATTGCTGATAATTAGCTTTGAACATCTTTTTTATTTTCTCATTCATAAGTTTGTAAATTTATTTTTAACTTTGCAAGATTATATGATTTCAGTATGTAATCAGTGATTTCATTTTTATATGTTGAATGAAACCTAATGGTAAAAATGTATCACTTTGTATCCTTCGGTTCTTCGTAAACCGAATTCTTCGAATAGATAGCATGTCGGCATCTCATGAATAGGAGGGGGCTTAGTTAAAACATTTCTTATGACGTGGTGTTATATCATGTTTATATACACATATAATTTAGTACGTAATTTAAACAACTTAAAAGAAGATTAGAATTGAAAATTTTCCGGACTAAGTTATTACGAAAAATTTAAATATGTACACAAATATGTACACAAATATGTATACAAATATGTATGTATACAAATACGTATAGAATCTTTGTTTACATAAGCGTACATTTAGTAGGATTTCGTTTGCTTAATATTTTATCTCTATCTATTATATAATGTAGAAAAAATGTAAATATACATAAATATATAGAATAAATTACTTCGAGCTGAAAAATAAAAAATTATCATAAATGTCATATATATATATATATATATATATATATATTTATTTATTTATTTGTATTTATATTTATACTTCTTATATTCTATAGATCCTACGAAATTATGTATTAATTTAAACTTAAGTAAGAATATCGTGTATGAAAATATTATCCTCTTACAATATGAAAAGAAACGCATAGCACTACTTTAACTTAAAATAAATAGAAGAATAGAAGATAAGGAACGGTAAAAAAAATATAATTTCTTTTACCGAAGAAAGTATAATTAATTTAATCGCAGAAAATTAGAAAATAATATAAAATTATAATTTATATTGGAAAAGATTTATTTTGATATAATATGTAGCATATCTTTCTCAATTGATCATATATATTTCGATTTCCAGCCATTATTTTCATTAGTTCACGTTTGATCAATTTGATTACCTACTGCGATAATCTGAAATCGTGAATTACAATCAGTGGATATTTTATCGTCAAGGATGACCGAAAAGAAGTGATAGTATCATCGAACTATTGCGTTATGCTATTTTAGGAGAAATAATTTTAATTAGTCATATATATAAGATATCTAAATATTCATAAAAAAATTAATGCAATTAAATTTTTAGGAGAAAAGAATAGGTTTGAATATTTCATATATGTATTATAGATGCATAGAAATCGTAATTATGTTGATTTATTTATTTCTACATTATTTAACATTGGAATAACAAATTACTTTTCATTTGACGTTGATTCTATTTCAATTGCGTTTAGTAATTTAGCCGTGCTAACGATATCTTCTTCTATATTTTTCAAATTTGTATCAACTTCACTTATTCCTTTCAATACATCTTGCAAAACCTGCAAATTAAGAAGAAAGAATTACTATATAACACATTGTAACACATTGCAGTTTGTGTAAAGAAAAATACTCCTAATTATATTTTCTATGAAACTAAATAATAAACATTTATCTTATTCTAAGAAAGGTATGATAAGAAATACGATAAAACAATTTCTGTATACAAAATTTTATTTTTATTCATAAATATAACCTCTAACCATCCTTATGTTTTGATAAAGTAACGTAACGTCTTCTTCTTTATATTGAAAGGGAGGTTCGTAAAAAGATGCTGAAGATACTGATCTATCGGCCATGTTCAATATATTATCCTATTATTACTTGAAATTTTTGTTACTTTTGCTTTTTTTTAATTTAACTAACGCTGTCAAATTTTGTTTACATATATTAATTTTAAATTCCCTAGCGATCCTACTGAGGAGTATTTGTCATTTGTAGTTTGCAGGGACATAGGAACGTGGAATAGGAATGACAATAAGAATAGGAATGTTCCCATGTCCATGGTATTTTAATGTATTGTGTGAACGCATCTTAAACGTTTCAGATTCTATGGTGGGAAGGATTCTACAAGGAAACGAATTAATTGTTATATTTAAAATCGTCATAATTTGCATATTATATAAAAAGTAGTTCCATCTCTAGAATTTCTTACTTAATTTTTGTTGATCTATGATATTGATTTTATGATATTGGTTTCACATAAATTCAAAAGAGTGCGCTGATAGTTCTATATACTTTGTGTTTGCCTTTCTTTGTAAGATATAATAAGTTCAAACTGTTATTATGCTGACAATTATTAAAAAAATGTTAAAATAGATTAGGCGAGAAATGACATTAAACGCGTATAACATTTGCTATTAGATGCAAAAGTAACTTATCAACATGGGAATGTATGTATTGATGTGACGTATAATGCACAAAAACAATTTATGATGAAGATGTAAGTTAAAATAGATTTCTCAATATTTTGTTTTTATTTCATAGTAAATTATACAATTTTTCAAAAAGGAATCTTGAATTTTAATGTATTTGAAAGTATAAAATAAAATTTAAAAAATTTACTTACATCATACAGAGTATTTTACACCATTGCGGAGTATAAGAATATTTTTCTTAGATGTTGATTTGATTGTCACTATGTATAAAATGTTCTTTCATAAAAATGTGTTCAATTATAGTTACAAATGCATATTACTGAAGTTATAACTTTTCTTAATGCTGATATAAAAAGTATATCTTAAAATATTTCTAAAACAGTTACAATGGAAGCACAAACAGATAGTTCTGTTTTGCGACCACCAGTTAATTTAAGAAATATTAACACTGGCAATGTTTTTTATACACCTTTAACTTCATTTGCTGGTATGTAAATATTCATAAAAATAATTAGCATTTCTAAATATTTTAAATTTCTTCTAAACATTTAAATATTGTTTTTGGTCTCTATAACTTTTGCAGAAATGTGGTATCAAATATTCTTATGGGCTCTATTTTCTTCCGTTTTTGTTCACACTATAGCTGGTGCTATTTGTTTTGCTACATTAAGACAACATAAATATGGAAAGTAGGTATACATTTATTAATTATGTCCTAGTAATATAAAGAAATTTATAATGTAGTGAATAATATATTATACTGATATTTATATCAGAAACCATATTAGTTAACAAATCAGATACTAAGTGCCAAATATAAAAAAATGTTAAATTTTGTATAATCTGTATAATGCATTTAGAATATAAAATAACTTAGTAAATTTTCATTTAAAGATTCTTCCCATTGCTGATTATAATAATGGGTGTATTATTGCCATTAACGTCAGGAGTTCTTAGTTCTGCTGCCGTTGCTTTTGTATACAGAGCATCTCGATATCCACTGCCACCGTTATATGCATTATTTTGGGGTATTGGTCAGACTGTTGTAGCAGGATGTGTTGGATTCACAAGGATATTAGCAACTTTATAATGTGAATCAAAGTTTGTAAATGAATGGTGCACAAGACAATTGTTATTCAGGAATGTTGGATATAACATATAACAAGGAGTTTTAAGATTTAAAAACAAATGAATAGTATTCTATTAGTATTAGTAATAGTAATTATATAGTATTAGCAATAGATAATAGTGTAATAAACTTTGTACATATATAATTGTATAATATTGTACAGATGTATTAAAAACTAGGTTTAAAATAATTATAAGATTTTCAAAGTAAAATATTAAAGAATATTATTTATTACTTATATAAAAATGAACAATCTTTTTAATAAAATTCCAATTATTTTATATTTTTTTTACAATTTGTTGCAATCCAGTGCAAAACAGTATAAAACTCTTGAATACATTTTTATACAAATTAATAATATTTATATTTACATACAATTATGTGTATTTATTCTCTATTCTTGTAGTTTATCACTTTTTAAATGTTGTTTATGATTATTTGCAATATTTTTAATTTCTACCAACCCAGCTTCTAATTCCTTCTGAGTATTAAGTTTTACTTCTTCATCTGAAGAAGTTAAACTTTTCAGCACCATATCTGTAATATAAATATAAGTATTGCACAAATAAATATACATAAATGGTGTGAATGTTAAAGGTAAATTGATAAAAGTCACTAAATATTTCATACCGTGGTATTTAAATAATATTTCCATCGTTGAAAGTTGCAATTGTTTTTGAAGAAATGAAAGAACTGTTGCTACATGTCTTCCAGACATATGTAATACACTTTGTGTTGCTGCAATAAATAATATACTTGTGACTAAATGTAGTGCTAACGCAGGATCTTGCGTTGCATTAAGCTCTTCTAATAAGGCTTCTTTGTGGCCCAAGATAAATGGTCTTTCTTTCTTTTTATCATATTTTTTTAACACTAAACAACAAATCGCCATCGCTGCATCTGTAAAATTCAAGAAATCATCTATGGAATTTCCAGCAATAGATTTGTGTATATTAGTTAAGGGTTCCTTCACATCCTCTGGCAAATCAAGTAGCATTTTTTGCCTTGTTTCAGTGGTAATATTCTCAGGGAATTGGAGCATATTTTGCTGTGCAGCTAATTTAAATATCTCGTTGACAAAATCAGTACCAAGAGATTTTAGTAAGTACTTTGTTAAAGCAGCTTGATCTGATTTATCTATATGCTTAATACCTTTGTCAAATATTTTAATGTTTGTTACTAGAACATTTAAACGTTCTTCAACTTCACTTAAATTTGTAGTTTTATTGTTTTGTGCTAACTGTTCTGCAATAGATATAGCATAATTGTTTACTTTTTGTTCTAAGTATGATGCTAATTCATCTACCAGATCATCAATTATTGCTAAATTATCATCTTTTGCAATTTCATTTTTAATGTCTTCCAAAGATACTATTTTAAGTCCAATTTTAGTCGATGGGACTTTTATATTTTCATCGTCGGATTCAGGATCGCGATTTTTTCCTTGTAGATACTTCTTTTTAGTAGATTTTGTTTTTGTTTCTCGTCCTTGCATGCCACCACCCGCTTTGCCGGTTGTAGCTTTCTTCCGACGTTCTTCTTTTTTATTTCCTTTATTTTCAAATATTAAGTCTGCTGATTTAGATTTAATCCTATTCTCTGCTATCGTTTGGAACCATTGTCCACTAGCTACTGCTTCTCTAGCCTTTGCATCTGCCATTGGCTCAAAAGACTTATTTAAAGATTGTAAGAATGCATCAGACATTACTACAGTTTTCGCGAATACATACGTATTATACATATTTATTTTATTCTTCGCAATTTTAAGAAGCATTTCCATATCTTTATCAGAAAATACAGATGGTAAAAGAGGACTTATATCAACAAAAGATCCAGTTGCAATAGCTTCTTCAATATTTGAATCTATTTGATCTCTAATATTTGCACCTACCGCAACAGAATCTAAGAAGACTAAATCTTCATTTGGAAAATGACGCTTCACAAAATTTGGTGGATCTGATATCCCAAGACGAGTAAGTGCATCATATTCTGAAAAATCAAATTTGTATAAAACATTATATTTCAAACTCGCTATTATTTTATTTATCAACATTATTTCATAATAAAATATAATACAAACCTAAATAACCATTTTGTTTATAAAAATTATTTAACCATTCATTTTGACTTTTAGAATATATAGTTGGTATATATAGACTATTTGTTCCTTGTTTTCCTGCTACTACACCAGGAATTTGTTTCATTTCTTGTAAGTTATCTAGGATTGCTATAAATTAGAAATATAGAGATATTAAATTATATCATACATTAGTATATTTCAGGTATATATACTTATATTACATGTACTCACAAAAGAATATTCTTTCTGAAACAGAACATTGTCCTAAAATTGCTGATAGCGGTGTAGGCTTTGTAATTGCACATAAGGCTCCTCTTATTTTTGCTTTATTTCTAGCTATAAAACTTTCTGTATAAAAGACTTTAGAATCTTGAGGGTCTTGTTTACCATATATGTTTCTTCCTAATTCTTTCTCAATTACTGATTGTAAGAAATCAGCTGGTAAGTCATAATGTATTGTTAATTCTGACACATTGATAATCCCATGTTGGATTAATCTGTCATTGATTTCTTCTGCAATCTTGTTTATATAAGTTTTATCAATAAGTTGTCCAAGTATTATCTTTAATCCTTTGTTATGTTTTTCTAAATCATTTGCTACTTTGGATACTTGAGACAAATTAACATTGAGGATTTGTGATAAATCAACCATGTTGATTCTTCCACCATGAATGTATAATTCATCTTTAATTTCCTTGCCAAGATGTTGAGGTGTAACATATTCTTTACCATCATTGGTAAATATTACTTCTAATAATTTACTTTCTATTAGCTTCGTCACAATTTCCACACAATTACGTTCTGATAATCTATGTAGAATATTAAAAGTATTATAGAGAGATATATACAAAATAAAAATTACAATAAAATAAATATATTTGTCAATATTAATCAATTTCTTGAAATAGATTAGATAGAACTAGATA